>PVJC01037002.1:0-17426 GCA_004026665.1 Murina feae | reverse complement strand
GAGAAGCCAAGCCTCGGTGTTGCAGCTGGACCAAAGGCCTGGGTCCCGGGTGCCGGAAGAAACCCGGTGCCGGCAGCCAGGAAAAGGAAGGCCTATTGTGCAAGTCTTCGTGCAACAGGCCTCTAGTTTTTATAATAAACTAGAGGCCTGGTGCAAAAAAATTTGTGTACTCGGGGAGGGGGGGGAATCCCTCAGCCCAGCCTGTGCTCTCTTGCAGTCTGGGACCCCTCGGGCGATGTCCACCTGCTGGCTTAGGCCTGCTCCCCAGGGGACATCTCTCTAGCAGCCTGGGAGCCCTTGTGGGATGTCCACTTGCCAGCGGGGAGCAAGCCTAAGCTGCAGTCGGACATCCTTAGTGGTGCTGAGGAGGTGGGAGAGGCTCCCACCACCACCGCTGTACTGGCAACCATCAGCTTGTGGCTTGTGGCTGAGCAGAGTTCCCCCTGTGGGAGCACACTGACCACCAGGGGGCAGCTCCTGCATTGAGTGTCTGCCTCCTGGTGGTCAATGTGTGTCATAGTGACCAGTCATTCTGCTGTTAGGGTCAATTTGCATATTACCCTTTTATTATATAGGATAAATACAGGTTTATATTAATAAATGAATTAGTTATTTATTAATGTACCAGCTTATATACAATTGGTCATTTTGAGAATATTACAAAATATGTTGCCTCAATATAACCAATATTTTATAATAGATTTTAAATTATTTACTAGTTTCAATTAAAAAGTAGTATCTTCAGAGAACAGACCGACAGCTGTCAGAGGGGAGCGGGGTCAGGGAGCTGTATGAAAAAGGTGAAGGGATCAAGCAGTACGAATCGGTAAATGCAGAATAGCCACCTAGATACAGATTGCAGTATGGAGAATAGAGGGAATAATGTTGAGATAATGGGGTATAAGGCCAGGTGGTACTTGGGGCAGTGGGGGAATTAGAATGCATGGTTGTCTGGCCACTTTGCTATACATCTGAAACTGATGCCGAATGGTATTGAATGTATAAATGTGGTTAAAAAATAAAATAAGTAAAAATAAACAGTATATGGATCTAGCATAATCTATAATAATAAAAGCATAATATGCTAATTAGACCATATATCCTTCCAGACAAAGCCGGGGCTGTAATGAAAGCCCAGGTCCCAGGTGCCTGCTGGTGGCCAGAGGGAAGCCTGGATCCCAGGTACCAGAGGGAAGCCAGTGCCGGCAGCCAGGGGAAGGAAGGCTTACTCTTGCACAAATTTTGTGCCTCAGGCCTCTAGTCTATAATAATAAAAGCATAATATGCTAATTAGACCAGACGTCCTTTCTTCCACACAAAGCCACAGCAGACAGGGGCCGCAGCAGAGGCCTCCAGCCAAGGTGGTGGCTGGTGGGGGCCAAGGCTCTTGCATAAATCTTGTGCATCGGGTCTCTAGTTCTTTATAATGAAAGTGAAGAATTTACCGTACTGTTTATTTCCAGTAGTATTTTATTTGTGAACTAGGGGTCCGGTGCACAAATAAATTTGTGCACTCAAGGGGGGTCCCTCAGCTCGGCCTGTGGCCTCTCACAGTGTGGGACCCCTAGGGGATGTGCACCTGCTGGCATGCCTGGCCAGCCTGGGTGAGGGGCTGAAGGCAATTTGCAGGCTGGCCAAGCCTGCCACACCTGCCCTGCCCACCCCGAGGCCCACCACCCACCCCGCCCACCCCATGGCCCGCCACTCGCCCCGCCACCTGCACTGCACCCGCCACCGTGGCTGCGCTGCCGGCCTCCATCTTGGCAGAGTTAATTTGCATACAGTAACTGATTGGCTGGTGGGCATGACTCAGACATCCTGGACAGACAGTTAATTTCGATATTACTCTTTTATAAGAGTAGATTATTTGGTCTTATCCCTTGCTCACTTGTCTACTGAAATTTTGAAATGTGTATCTTACCAATTTATTTGAACTCTGGATAATCTTTAAGTCATTTTTGTTTAAAATATTTTCTTCAGAATGTTATTTGACATAATATATATATACTAGTGGCCCAGTGCACAAAATTCGTGCACATTAAAGGGGGATTAATTAGAGGAAATATTTTAATATTGCTATTTGCCCTTTCTCTATAATAGAAGTGTCAGAGAAGAAAGAAAATTAGTAAAACATATATGAAAATCTTCCTCCTGTCAGAGTCTGGGGTGCACCATGGAACCCAGAGTCAAGTCTTCAACCACCCACGTGCACCTCAAAATCACTCAAGACCCAAACCTGGACGGCCCCCTTCATTGAGCTAGATCCAGACCCGGCCAGTCCCACCCTGTCAAGCCCTGCCAGGTGGGGGGGTGCAGCCTCAGGTCCCCTGGGTGCCAGGGCAGGGGGGCATCATGGCCTGAGGTCCCCCATCAAGCCCTGCTGGGTGGAGGGAGTGGCCTGTGATCCCCCAGCCTGGCGCCAGGGCAGGGGGCACAGCCTGAGGTCCCCTGGCCTGGTGCTGGGGTGGGGGGCATGGCCTGAGGTCCCCTGGCCCAGCACCAGGGTGGAGGGCACACTTTGAGGGCCCCCGTCAAGTCCCGCTGGGTGGGGGGCACAGCCTCAGGTCCCTGGCCTGGGGCCAGGGTGGGGGGCATGGCCTGAGGTTGGCACCAGGGAAGAGGGTGCAGCCTGAGTTCCTCTGGCCTGGTGCCAGGGCGGGGGGAGCAGCCTGAGGTCTCCTGTCAAGCCCTGTGGGTGGAAGGCATGACCTGAGGTCCCCTGTCAAGCCCCATGCAGGAGGAGTGGGTGCACAGCCTCAGGTCCCTGCTGATTGCTCCTTAAGGCTCATTATGGGAACTTAGCCTCAGCTGTGGGTGCAAATTGACCGGAGTGACGGTCAATTTGCATATTCCCTCTTTATTATGTAGGATATACACATACATACATATATATACATACATATATATATTCAAATCTATTTTTTTCCTATTCCTTCTAAACTTAGATTTTTAAATAACCTCCAAACATTTTTAACTCTTCAATTATATTTTTTCAGCTCATTATTTTAATTTAGACTATATTCTGATATATGATGAGTTTTAAAATTAATTCTTACCCAATTATTTATCCCAATACAATGAACTGAATGTTTAATCTCTTCTCCATTTTCTCATATCTTCTATCAAAAATTCTTAACTAAAATAATGTATTTCTGGACCTTGCTCTCACATTCATATGTACATTTATAAAGCAACACATAATTATTAAATACTGTGTTTTGTTGTGCTTTATCATATGTTCTAATATTAGATTACATTCATTCAACAAAAATTTTTATTTTTAGAATTTTTCTTCTTCTCATTTGTCTATTATTCTACATGTTAAAATAATTCTTTTTCTAAGAAAATTTGACATTTTATATAGATATTAGATTGAAACTACAAATTAATTTTTATATCTATTACCTTATGCAGAAATGTAGTTTATTATTCTATTTCTTAAATCTTATAACTAACCATTTTTCCTACATCTTACCTAATAATAGACAAACATGTAAATTGACCTTCCCTTCACTATGCTCGCCAGCCAATCAGGAGAGTATACAAATTAACCCAACAAAGATGGCAGTTAATTTGCATATGCAGGCGCAAAGTGGAGGAGCAGGAGCGGTGAAGACTGGAGGCTCCGGGGCTGGAGCAGCCAAGACCGTCTGGCCTGGGTCCCGGGAGCCTGAGGAAACTGGTGCTGGCAGCCAGGGGAAGGGAAGGCCTATTGCATGAATCTCTTCATGCAACGGGCATCTAGTACAAAAATAAAAGCCCACCACGTTTCTCTAAAGTAAAATGTTCTAAATCACTTGATAAACTTTATCAACTTTATCTAATCTAATAAAAGAGTAATATGCAAATTAACCCTCACTCCGTTACACCCACCACCCAATCAGGAGCCAATATGCAAATTAACTCAACTAAGATGGCAGCAGCCACGGAGCTGGTGCCCCGGGCAATGGAGGAAGCCAGGGCACTGCAGGCCCTGAGCTCTACTCAAGGCTACAAAGTTTCAATTATAGAAGATAAACCCCAGATACCTGCCAGGCTGGGACTTGGGTTGCCAGGAGCAACCCAGGCTTCCAGCGGGGGACCAAAGCAACAAAGTTTCAATTATAGAAGTTAAATAAATCCCAGATACCTGCTTCCAGTCAGGCACCCCAGTAGGGACCCGAACCCTGAAGGGGCTGTGGGCAGCCTGAAATGGCCCTCTGCCCCTCACCCAGGCTGGCCAGGCACCCCAGTAGGGACCCGAACCCTGAAGGGGCTGTGGGCAGCCTGAAACGGCCATCAGCCCCTCACCCAGGCTGGCCAGACACGCCAGCAGGTGAACATCCTCCGAGAGTTCCCAGACTGCAAGAGGGCACAGGCCGGGCTGAGGGACCCTCCCAAGTGCACAAATTTTTGTGCACCGGGCCTCTAGTATACTATGTTTTTAATGATGTTAAGCTGCATGTTACTTTTATCTAGCTAATATTCTGATTAGTGTAACTATATAAAAATTCTAGAGACTAAGTCTCATATAAGACAATTCCTCTACTTTTAATTTACATGATACATTATGTTTGTCTATTTTACAGTATTCATTCCCCTTAATTTCTATCCCATTTCACTGAACAGAATCCCCATACTTTCATCATTTCATGGCCAACACAGTGTTATCCACATGTTCACATGAGAGCCTTCATTACATCAAAAACCTACTTCAATAACTTTCTGCTGATCAACTTTAATATAAATTATTTATATCACATAAACTGAGTACATCCATTTCTACCTTATATTTTTTAGTATACCATCATTCTCATCTATTTCTCAGAGGCCCCATCACTGAAATCTTATAAGTTCTCCTTTTGATAACTTACATTTAGGGTGAGAAAGCCCTGTAGATGGTACATGCAGGTTCATAAAACATACATAAGCTTTCTACCTTCAAGTTTGAGGCCACAATATAAAAGACTTCTACAAAATTGGCAATGAGCCTGTACAGTGTGATTACCTTAGCAGAAGTAATTTTTAAAATTAACGTTTTCTAAGCTCACCTTCAACTTTTATACTACTCTTTTTTGAATGATGTTCTTGCTACATATAGATATAAAATTATGGGGGCAGGGGAAGATTGACCATGAAGCTGAAAAAGAAAGCATACAGATGATAACCATAAAATACTGCCATAAAAAAAAGCAGTTTAAAATTTTTAATTATCTATATGAACTTGAACACTTGTATCTTTGTTTATGTACTGCTAGATTATCAAATAATATGGAAACATCAAAGTTTATATTACATTAAGAAAAAATCATTTTTATTACTTAAATTTCAATGGCTGTCATATGGGTTAGGATCAATATTTATGCTGGAGAGCCATATGTAAGCAACTGTTTTCAGGAAATTCAAAGCCAGAAAGAGCTCTAATAAAAAGCCTTCAAAGACATACAACTTAGAATAATTTAAAAGCCTGGGCTTTGAATATCAGGCTTCTGAGCAACTGATTTTGATTTCCTTATAGGCATTATAACTCAGGTAGCTGTGATCAAACAGAGGAATGTCTGCTAACAGGTCAACCAGGTAAGTTTTCTTCAGTTTCCGATTTATACAGAATAGAGTCACGTGGACTTTTTTTCCAACACTACACTTTCAGATTAATATTATCTCCATTAACCAATGGCTATACATGTGACTCACAATTAAGAGAAAGATTATTTTAATACAAACATCATGCAGTGTCCCACAGAAACCACAGCTGAATGTTTACTTATACTCCTTTTGAGAAAAACATTCATTTAAAGAATACTAGGTACTAAACAGATTAATTAGACTTATATGGTAATGAACCATACCTCAAATTGGTGTTATTTCAATTAGGAAACAATCTAAGAATGAGCTTTTGGAAGTTGTAAACTAAAGTGACTGCTTTTCATTTATTAGGGTGGTATTGGGTAACAAAATTGTACAGTTTACAGGTGCATAATTCCACAACACATCATCTGTATACTGTATTGTGTGTTCACCATCCCAAGTCAAGTCTCCTTCCATGACCATTTATTGCCCCTAAATTCTCATCCACCTTTTCCCACTCACCCTCCCCTAACAATCACCACACTACTGTCTGTATCTATGAGTTTTCGCTCTTTTTTTCCTTTATGCTCATTCCTTCCATCCCAAATCTCAGCCCTCCAAACACCCCCACCCCCAGCTGTCAGCATGCTCTATATCTATGAGTCTATCTGGCAAGGGAGGACAGTTAGGGGTGACCAGACAGGCAGGGGAGGGCAGTTAGGGGCAATCAGGCTGGCAGGGGAGTGTTTAGGGGGTGATCAGGCTGGTAGGCAGAAGTGGTTAGGGGCAATTATGCAGGCAGGCAGGCGAGTGGTTGGGAGGCAGCAGTCCTGGATTGTGAGAGGGGTCCCAGATTGGAAAGGGTGCAGGTTGGGCTGAGGGACACCTCCCCCCACCTCCCTGATTTTCATGCACCGGGTTTCTAGTTTAAATCATATAGTTTTTAAATCCAAATAAAGTAATGTCCTATCTGTGACCAACTGGGCTGACCATATCACCTACTAAGATTAGTTTAACACTATTTGGCAACAATTCAGAATGTGACATCAGAAGAGGTTCAGATGCACCCCTGAACCCTTCCTGTGGTCCTTTTTCATATGCCTGTCCTACAGCATGATTAGCTGGAACCACATGAAAGTGACAGACGGTTGAATAGCAAAAACTTGATATGGCTCAACTTAATAATATTGCTCTAAAGAAGTTTAAACACCCATCAAGAGAGCTGATAAAATGAGGTTATTATCTACATGTCCACTAACCTATGTATTTCTACACAGCTTGATAGTTTACAAAAACCTATTAAGTTCCATATATCTTATGGAACGTTGCAACCCTGTAACGCAGGCAGATTAGATATCCTGACCCCCACTTTACTGGTGAGAAAATAAGGCTCGGATGTTAAGTTACTTGCTCAAATGTCCAAAAGTAATGGAGCAAGGAATCAAACCTACACCCTTGGACTCCTCCTGTTTCCTGCAAACAACCTTCCTTTAGAAGAATAATCAAAATCATCTAAGCAAAACACATACACTCCCCATGCTTATTTGTGGACAAATTCCATCAGTAACTATGCAGTAAGGGTCTAGATTGAAATACGTAAGTGCTTTCAAAGCTGCAAGGGCATACTCAAGTACATTCTTATAATTTATTGACTCACTTCTGCTACCTGTACCCTCACACGTTCCTCCTTACCTCCCATGGGCCTGCCTGCCCTTTACCCCTAAAGGTCACATACCCAGCTAACTGTACCATACATCCATTGAGGAACAAACCATTACACTAAACACACAATGCAGGCCTCATACCATCAATTGTGACACAAGACTATTTTACTTAAAAACAACCAAAGCTTAGGATGTGATTCTCAATATATGTCAATTAAATGAATGGCCCATGACTCAAATTGATTGTGGTGATGTAATGACTCCACTTACAGCTTAGAAGAAACATTTGCTACTGCCTAAATTTGTTCTCCAATCATCACTATTTATTGATAAACGAAAAACGTTTTATACAAACTTCTAATACAGGCAATTCCATACATTAAAATAATCTGAGTAACTGACAGCTGGTACAATGTAATAAGGCTTTCTCCTCAACCACCCACCCCTACTGGCCCATCAAGCAATTATAGAATCTTTCCTGTTTACTAATTTAAAATAATATATATGTCACCAATGCTATCTTTAGATACAGAGAGTGATAACCCCTTCTTACTGTCTGGAACTATGGGGTGTCAATTTGCAAGGGTCAAATCTCACTTGTTACCAAGAAAACATATCTGTGACTATTATAGCCATGGAGAAGGGAGTGAAAGTAGACATACTTCATAACATGCATACACACACACACACACACACACACACCTTTGCTTTTAAATTGTAAATGATTTAAATACTTACTCACACAACAGAACACCATTCTCTAGAGAGGCTCGAAAATCCTTTGTTTCAAAATTCTTCTCTGTTACTGCCTGAAAGACAGATTTGGGTATTAATTTTCTTTTAACAGGAATAAGACACAAGTGAAATTCAGATTAATTGATATGCATCTAATATTATCATTGAAGGATGTGCATATATCAAAAGCTGTTCCACAAAAGAAATTATATGAGTTTCTATGTTACAGAGAGGTTAACCATTTTAGTATGAAAAAATATAAACAGAAAGAAAATCACAATGAGCATTTTCTGTAATGTAACCATTTTATGGATAATAAAAGTTGGAAGCTAAATTTTGAACATATTTTGTATTTAAAAATCTATGGGTGATCTATTTTACTAAAAGTAAATAAAAACAGTACATAAACTTGAAACACCAACTATATATGCACAAAATTAATTTCAATTCCATCCTTAAATTCCTCACATTTCATTACAAAGATAAATAGCAGAGGACCCGACTCTCCTTAAATGTATTCATGTAACGGTCTGTGTAAAGAGCTATTTACTGAAACATCCAAGGGAGAAGACTGTTAAATCCTAACACAGAAACAAAAGACAGAGAGAGGGTAGATGGTAAGAATTTCAAGCAGACAACTGACCACTTAAGACTCTTATATATGAGCAGGCCACCTGAGGTTACCACCGTCAATGTTCTTAGTAGAACTGCTGGGAAAATCTCTCCAGATTCTGTCTCTTGAGGACAGAGGAGATGGGAGGGAAGGGAGTTCCACAGGGAAAGCAGCAGCAGAGAAAACAGTGGGAGGGAAACTACTTCAAGAACAACTCTTGGAACTGGACCCCCAGCTAAGGGTGTGGGCAAGAGAGCCACCACCTGCCACTGCAGGAAGAAATGCAACCTTGGAAACCTGATGTGGGAAGTGGGAAGTAATTCATCTTAAACCCTTGGTGAGCCAAAGGGCCCCCCATCCTTATTCACCACTGCGAGCTTACTGTCCACATGCAATCCCTATATGTCCTCCGCATCCTTTCCAGGTGCCCAACATGGGTCTAGACATACTACCTGTTAACTGACAAAACAATGGGTAATTTTAGAATTAAAGTTAGTTTCTCACAAGATGGTTCTACAAATATGGACAGCAGCCAAGGCTAGGAGGTGACACACAGAAAGGCAGGAGCATCCTGTACATGGCATTCATCTACAAGAGGGCTACATTGCTGTGGGAATCAAACACCTGCTGAGCATCTCTGGTGCAGATACTTAACCTGGATACAGGGTAAAAGTATAAAAGAAGGGGGGAGAGCTTCTTCCCTCAAGAAGTTCACAGCCGCATAAGTAAAAGACCAAGTTTAAAGGCACAGTAAGCACAAACAGAATGGTACATTTGGGGGGAGGATAGATAAACTTTAGTGGTCCAGGGATTATCTCAGGTAATCTGTGTAGCACAAACTCTTATTTTCCCTAAATAGATCCAATACAAACTCAAGATGAGCAATGATCCCGACTAGTGAAAACTAGTGAAAACAATGATCCCGACTAGTGGGAACTCCTACCCAAAACCAAAAAGCAGAAAAGGGCCAAGAACATCAAGGCTCATATCAAAGCCTATTTTCTCTAGTCATAGGAAAGCCACTGAGAGCCACCAATACTTAATTATCCTACTGTGTTTATTTTTCCAAATCAATGCAGATGAAAAGCAGTGATTTAGAAGATAAAAACAGCTATGCCCTACAAACACATAGCGAGCAGTAAAGAGTAACAGTCAACAACACTGGATGGTCCAATCAAGAGGGCAGAGTGTAGCAAGTGACGAAATGGAAAGAGAAAGGGCTCAACTCAGGCAAAAGTATATCCAAATCCCACTTTCATTACCCAATAGCTGTGTGATCTTAAGCAAGTTAAATAACCTCTCTGAACTCCAGCCTACTGATCTGAAACAAGGAAAATATCACCTACTTATTAGCTTATAGAGACCAAGATACTGTGCAATCAAATAGCTGAGGGTAGTTAACTGCAGTATATGCTTAACCTCATTACATGTATTGACCTTCAAGGTAACACTCTGACAACACACTGCAATAATTAACCCTCAGAGGAATACCTCTGTACCATATAATCAGAATATTAATTAATAAAATAGAAATAATGGAATTTACAGAGCTATTCAGAAAACCCAACTATCCAGAAAGTTTCATTTTCCCAAAAAAACTCTACAAAGTCAAAACTCTAGAAAGCAGATTTAGATCACCCTCCTCCAGATATCAAAATATTAATGTACTCTTGTACATTTATACTTACCAGATCTAAATAATTATGCTATAATGCCAGACCAATTTATACTGTTTATAAAGAAGACTATAAAAAGTAAACAAAAAATTTTAAATAACAGCCTATATTGTGAATTCATGGGAAGCTGGCACGTTCTGTACAATAGCAAAGGTTATATAAAATGATACCACAATTCTAGAAGGCAATTTGAGATATGTATCTAAAGTACTGAATATGCTTCTTTCAGACATATTATGTCGAGATCTAGGAATGTACTCCATGACAATGAGAGAACAAAACTACTTCATAGCACTGTGTATAATAGCAACAATCACAGACTGCCCGAATGCCCAAAAATAAGAAGCTGATTACATTATGATATAATTGTAAAACAGAAAATTGAATGAAATTTAAGTTCATGTCATGAAAGTAGATTTACTTGTAAAGAATCCTTAATATATTAGTTATAAAGCAATTCATTAAATAATACATGAGCAGGACCCCAATTGTCTAATTCTGTAAGTATGCATTATATAAATAAATATTATTTCTAAGTGGTAGAAGTATAGCTAATATCAGTGTTTATTTTTTATTATTAATCTTCTGTAACAACCACAGGTGTTTCCTGTGTCATAGATATACAAGTTAATATTTTTTTTTAAACCACATGCAAGAGATGTCAGAATCCATCAGATTTAGGCCAATTTTCTGTGTCTCTTATACCAAAAGGATAAAAATCCACTAGACTACCTTCTGTATCCTGAAAACTGTAAAAATTATGGAGATCTATACAGGACCTCAAAATATAGTGAAGACAGTTTGCTCCAAAAAAATTAAATCATGCTTTAAAATATGAACCCATCTTTATTTTAAGAAGAATTCAACATACTGAACGAAATTTAAGAATTTTCAAAGTACAAGTGTTTGTCTAGTGGTTCTAATCTAACAATTACTTACTGCATTTTCAATAATTCTGAGCCTTACTCATTAGAATGTTATTTGAGGTGTGACGCATTTTATGTAATGAGGTGATTCACAGGAACTCGAGACCACGTGTTTCCCACTTGAGTTATCAAAAGTCAACACAAACAGGAGTAATCACTATGTAGTCAAGAGCCACACCTTGCCTTCTATAAAAACTTGGCTATTTTCCTCTTCCTTGTCCTTTTCCATAGTTTTTAATACAATTAAGTAAAATTACCAGCTGAGACGTACGTCAGATGAGACCTGTGATTCAATCCTGGATCCACCTTATTCTATAGACTTTTTTTTTTCCAGAGAGAAAGGGAGAGGGAAAGAGATATAAACATCAATAATGAGAGAGAATCATTGATCAGCTGCCTCTTGCACACCCCACATTGGGAAATCCCACATTGGAAAGCCCACAACCCAGGCATGTGCTGTGACCAGGAATCAAACCGTGACCTCCTGGTTCATTGGTCCATGCTCAACCACTGAGCCACGGCAGTTGGGCTACAAACTTCTGATAAGTCACTGCTCCATCGCCTACTTTTAAAAGGAAAGAAATATTTGCCCAACCGACTTCACAGTACACAAATGATACGTGAAAATATTTGGCCCTTCCAAGAAAAGAAGATGAAGAAGACTACACACTGTAGTCAGGGCTACTGCTTCTTCCAGCCATGCGGCCCTGGGTGCTGACGAATCATCGGGTTGGAAAGAAAGCTAAGAAACTTACAGGGCCACGGACTCTTCCCGGGAAGCTGTAATTACTCTCCCAAGCATATTAAGGGCGGAGCTGCGTGCGGAAAACATACCTTACACAATCACAGCTGGCAAACCTGTCCTACCACCTGTAGCCTCTGGAGAAGCCCTTGATGCCAAGCTTTTAAAGGGCATAGTTTGTGAAAGAAAATATCTATCAGCTACATAAATATATAGGCAATAAGTGCCAAGACCACAAATTTCAAAATAGCCATTTCTTCTCCTAGGAGACCTATTAATTTAGTAAACAAATGGGAATTAGCATCACACCCTTTTTTGTTTATGGTTTTATTTCAATCCTCTTACTGGATGAGATTTCCCACCAATATAAGCAGCAACTTTCTCTAAAGCTGCATCTCTCAGTTCCAATTCTGACCACATAATCAACATGATTTAAATCCCAGACATTCTGGGAACATCTCGAAGACCACTTCATACCAGACGGGTTATCAGCAAACCACCCACTAATGCAAGTCAGCAGGCACTCATCTTGTTTAAATGTTTCAATTCCTGTTACACAGTCAGTTTAAAGACATCTAGAATCCCAAAAGCACTCTCTACCATATTTTTGTACGGATCACAGTGCAAAACCAGTGCCCATTTGAAGTGTTTCAAAGGAAAAGAGATGTTTGCCAACAAAAACATCTATGACCTTCCACAGGGCTCAAAGTTGGTTCCAAATTAAGTTACTTATTGATTGATCAGCTACTGGACCATGATATTTAAGACACATGCATACCATCATCATCTTGCCTATCATTTACTTCAACGTAAGTAATGCAACATAAAACAAACACAAAGAACAACCACCACTATGTGTGCCACTATGGAACACAAGATACCCCTTCATGAAACAAGTCCCCAAAACTGGGTTTGCCCTAATTTTCCATTCACAGCATCAGCATTTACTAGGTGTACCACTTGATAAGTAGATTTTTTTTCAATAGATGGAGTTACACATGTGTTGATATATATGCAATTTGATATGTGTGCTATTTTGTTGTATTGATAGCAAGCTTCAAAACTTCATATGTCAAATTTGCTGAAGGTGTTAACACACACACACACACACACACACACACAAAATACAGAGTTTAAACATAACTTCTGGTCCGGAAGTGGCCACTTCCTTATACTATTACCAACTTTTAGCTTCCAGTCTCAAATTATTTTTGCTAAATCACAATTATTAATAAGCCAGGAATGAAAAACAACTGGAAAGAACTAAATAAAACAAAGGGAAGAAAGGAAGATTTGCTCCAGGGTTATAATGTACGTGCCAGGTTTCATCCAGACATGAAATCCAAGACAACCTGAGCCCTATTGGAAGCTAGTTAAATTCGCTGAAAACATCACACTCAAAAATGTCCTCAAGTGTTAAGCTACACTTTGTTCGGCTAACAATCACAAAAACTACTTATACAGGTGAAATCTAATGCACATTTATAGACAATAAATACGGGTTCATACTCCAGTGAATGCTGTTGCAGACAACAGGGAGAATATTCCAAGGGAAAACAGTGTAACGAAGGCCTAATCTAGGCATAAATTATTTTTTTCTAGATCAAGAAGTCTTTAAATAACTAGCACACAAGGCACAGATAGATGTGAACATCCATTATCAGGATATTTTAAATATAGTTCAAATGCTTAACATAATCATGGGTTCTCAAGAGTCTAGAGGCGTCATTGTTTTTTGCAGAAATGTCTCACACAGATTAGCAAGTCTCAACAATTACCTGCTTATCTCTCTGTGAATTACTGTGAGAGTCATCACTATGGGAAACATTCATTTTGGGAAACAGTATATCTATATTACAAGTGAGAGCCACTACTTATTTTATACGAACTTCAAATTGATAGTTACAACCCTGACACCTCAGATATGCTTAACCCTCCCGTCTAAGTTTGGTATTAAGGAATGAAGTTGAGGCAACCTGTAACACAAGAGTGCCCTAAATGATTCTTGATGGATTTCTACTGCAAGCTGACAATGCAGTCCTGTTGATAACCACTCATCAGCCTTCCTTCCATTCACCAATGACTTTCTAGGTAGCAAAGAAGAGTTACAATTCTAATCTTAGGTATACACCCAAGAGAAATAAAAATATACACCCACACAAAAATTTATACATAAATGTTCATAGCAGCATTCCTCATATTAATCAAAAAATAAAAACAACCCAAAGTTCATCCACTGATAAACAAAATGTGGTATAACTATACAATGGAATACCATTCAGACATAAAATAGAAATAATAATACATGCTACAACAAGAATGAACCTTGAAAACATGATGCTAAGTGAAAGAAGCCTGGCACAGAAGACCACGTATTATATAATTCCATTTATTTGAAACTAGAGGCCCAGTGCACAAAAATTTGTGCACTCAGGAAGGGGGGTCCCTCTGCCTGGTCTGTGCCCTCTCACAGTCTGGGACCCCTTGAGGGATGTCCACCTGCTGGCTTAGGCTCACTCCCCAGGCGATCAGGCCTAAGCTGGCAGTCAGAAATCCCTCTGGCAGCCCGGGAGCCCTTGAGGGATGTCCAATTGCCAGCGGGGAGCAGGCCTAAACTGCAGTCAGACATCCTTAGTGCTGCTGAGGAGGCAGGAGAGGCTCCGGCCACCACTGCTGTACTGGCAGCCGTCAGCCTGGCTTGTGGCTGAACAGAGCTCCCCCTGTGGGAGTGCCCTGACCACCAGGGGCAGCTCCTGCATTGAGCATCTGCTCCTTGGTGGTCAGTGTGTGTCATAGTGACCAGTCATTCCCAGTTCTTCTGCTATTAGGGTCAATTTGCATACTACCCTTTTATTATATAGGATTATATAGGATAGAGGCCTGGTGCATGGGTGGGGGCTGGCTAGTTTGTCCTGAAGGGTGTCCTGGATCAGGGTAGGGTTCCTGCTGGGATGCCTGGCCAGTCTGGGTGAGGGGCTGATGGCTGTTTGCAGGCTGGCCACAGCTCCCATTGACCCAACATCCCAGTGAGACTGGCTGCAATCAGGTTTCTGGGGTTTATCTTCTATAATTGAAACATTGTTGCCTTGAGCAGAGGCTACAGCCGGCTTAGGCAGGCAGTTTCCTCCATCGCTGATGAAACAAAGCCTCCTGTTTGCTTCAGCTCTGTGGCTTCTATAATTAAAACATTGTTGCCTTGAGTAGAGGCTACAGCCGGCCACGCAGGCAGTTTCCTCCATTGTTGGTGCAATGGAAGCCTCCTGTTTGCTCTAGCTCCATGGCTACTGGTCACCATCTTGGCTGGGTTAATTTGCATACAGTCGCTCTGATTGGCTGGTGGGCGTGGCTTGGCTGGTGGATGTGGCTTGGGTGTAACAGAATGAGGGTCAATTTGCATGTTACTCTTTTATCAGATTAGCTGTCCAGAATAGACAAATCCATAGAAACAGAAGGCAGATTTCTGCTTTCCAGTGGTTAAAGAAAAACAAGAATGGGGAAGGACTGCTAATGGCTATAGAGTTTCTTTTGAGGTGATGAAAATGTTTTGAAATTAGACAGCGCTGATGGTTGCACAACTATGTGAATACACTGAAACCAATGAATTGTACACTTTAAAAGAGTGAATTAAATGGTATGTGAATCATAACTCAATAAACCTGTCCTAAAACCTCAATGAATTATAAACTTAGAATTATGTGCATTTTATTCAAACTCAATACAGTTGCCTTTTAGAAGCCACAAAAGGCTTGCAATAGCATCTCATACCCCAAACAGAAAAGAAGTTCAATATAAGTTAAGCTGTTAAAGTAATTTCTGTACTCGATGTGCCTACCCTCCTAAAAAGTTATACATCATTTTATAGGGATTGGTCTAAATTTGCCAAATGGAATTTCCAGCCCATCTACCTCACACACAGAAAGTCGTACTATTAAATTATAGTATTTCCTTTTATACATTTGCATCTATTTTTGTTTTAAATGTGTCATCTTTGCATCATATCCAAATAATTCCACAACACTAAGTTTTCTAAAGTGTATTTATGGCCTTTTGTCAAAATAACTTTCCTTAACTGGTTTCAAAGCAGAAAACACATTTCACGTGTAACAAACGGGTCTTGGGCCCAAAGCAGGTCCTGGGAGACAGCTTACAACACCTCCACATTAACTCCTGCTGTAAATTAACTACAGTCCCTACAGCCAAAGGGTTAAGAAATCAGTTTTCTTAAAACAACTTAGTGTAACAAACTTTCTCATTTTGAGGCATAAAAACACAGATATGCATGTTCTCAGGATAACAGGGGAAGGACTCTGCCCATTGAATGAATGAGTTTGTTTTCCCCCAAATAAATTTTTGTGACCTTCAGAAAATCCGTGTGACCTCGCTCAAGCAGTGTTGATGGCTCCCTCTGCCCCCCTGCACCTTCTACTCGTGTCTACCCATGACGTTCCCATCGCTGTATGCAAGCGTGTATTCTCATTCCTGACTACCCTACCGGCCTATGTTCCTAACAGGGAGATCCAGTTTAAAGGCTGACTCCAACCTGCAGGCCTGTTTTGTTTGGTCCGCAGTATGCTGAAGTTGGGAAATAGAAAACAAAGATCTAGATTGCTGAATTCTCTTTAAAAAAGAAATGCTCTGGCAATGCTGCGTATGCATTCAGCAATCTAGATCTTTGTTTTCTACCTCATAGCACAGCTGCCCGCCCTTGAGTAGACAACTGGCCGCTCTGAGGTAACACCCTCTCCATATAGTGACAAACCCATCGACTTCCACCCACCTGACTGACCCAGTAGGCATGCCAGTTTGAAACTACGAGAGTTTCTTCCTTGTATCCTCAAGGCCCAGCACAACTCCTGCCCTCAGGAAGGACTCTCACTTGTTGACTCAGAATTTAGAGTGTAGAAGAGTCATCTGCAATGCTTGTAAACAATAAAGGTCCCAGGCCTTCCTCTGAGCCTAAGAGATCCTGATTCATATGCTAGATTGGCACCCAGAAGTCCATATTTTCCAGAAGCGCCCCTACTAAGCCTTGCTCAGGATGGTCTCAGGTAAACACTGTTCTGGTGTTAAGTACCTAGGAATCTTATGAGTCTTGACTTCCTCACAAGAAAAAAGAATTTAGACTAAATAATCACTCATCTCCTCACAGCTCTAAATACTTTGGTCCTTTTTTTTACTGTTGTTGTTGACATTGTTACAGATGTCCCCATCTCTCCCTTGCCCGCCTGGTACTTGTCTTTCTCTGACTGGCTTATTTCACTTAGCAAGATCCATTAGTAGATGAGTGGACAAAACAGCTATGATATATTTACACAATGGAATACTATCTAATATAATAAAAGAGAAACATGCAAATTGACCGTTACCATCAGCCAATCAGAGCGGCTATATGCAAATTAACCCGGCCAACAGCCATGGAGCTAGAGCAAACCAAAGGCTTCTGTTGCAACTGCCTGCCTAGGCTGGCTGAGCCTCTGCTCATGGCCACGCCCACCAACCAATCAGAGCGGCTGTATGCAAATT
>PVJC01037001.1:0-17441 GCA_004026665.1 Murina feae | reverse complement strand
TCTTATCGTTATGACTTTTTAAGGAAAGGTAAATTTGTTGAGAATAGATTTTCTCCTTCTTATCTATACTTCCTCCCAATGTTTTTAGAAGTGACTTTTAAAAAATCTGTATTATATACACAGTAATAAATACTTGTTGAAGTACATGTGCTGGGTAACACTGTTCATAATAGTAAAAGCCATTTTTCAAAAACTTAACTATCCATATAGGTATAGCTTTGGAATAGAAAAATCCAAATTCTATTTAGATAATGCAAATTTGAGTGTATGTCAATGAACCCAAGCAATCAATAAAGATTTAATGGAAGTGCAAAAAAATTTGGAAGACAGAAATAACTGAGTTGAATGTTAAATTTCTCTCAATACTCTTAACAGTTCTTAGTCATCCGTTCCCCTTAAGATTACTAGTTAGAAAGAAATCTTTATTATAATAAACTACAGTATCCACAAATATTCAGGAATGTATATTTTCATTTGATTCTAAAATAGGCTAAACTCCTCACCATTTTGTATATAGACAAACATATTGGCCTCATTAAGGTTAGTAATGAGAACTGACTTTACAGGCTATAATCTGAATTTTATGCACAGCACTTTAACTGGGCTATTGACATTATTTTGATTGCCAGATGCATTTCAGTCTGGCTATCAAGAGTGCTGCATTTTACATGAGATGCCAGAAATGAAAACATTTATTTGCACTCCTAGACAGAAAATGTGGGTGTCTACAGGCTGCCACACAGAACTAGTGAGACCAATTGGACAATGAAAACTCGCAAAGGCTCTCTGCAGATGGAACTGCACACGGAACTGCAGTAGCCTCCTTCAGGTGATGGCAGTTCTGCCTGAGTATGAAAATGGAGAAGAAACATTCATAATCCAAAGAACTGCATTCAGCTTTGTAATCAATATTTTCTGTCAATTTTTTGTAGGTGTAATATTTATCTTAGCCCCGATGATAGGGATATACAAGTTTCTTCAAAAAACTGAGGAAACATGAGCTTTCTACAGCAACAGAAGCTAATGTCTAATGTCACACAGAGGAATAAAAATGACAGAGACACTGAAATTAACAAGGTTAATATGCTATTGACAAACAGTCTATAGAATATTTTTAGAAGAAATACTTTGAAGATGTATCCTTGTGTTTTACATGGAAAAAATGTTATTTGGGTGGCATTACAGCTTTTATGAGAAATGACTAAATGATTACACAAATGTTATTCTCAGAGACTGTTGTCTGAAATGGCAGCCAACAGCTTCTGGATATGTTGGATTTTATTGGTATTGTACAGATGTGTATAATTACTGCTTTGCTTTGCTTGAATAGAAGCCATCTGTTTATGTAGGATGATTAGAACTTTTAACAAATTTTGTCCCTTTAACAGCAAAATCTGAATTGCATTTTATTTGTTTATTCATTTATCTTTCATTTCATAAGATTTAAGGAATCACTATGAGAAGAGGCCCCTGGATACCTAAACTTGAAAAAAGACAACAGCTCAGACTACACAAATATTTATATTAACAGTCAAAATAATTTTTATACAAAAGACTGCATTAAATTCATTTTTTTCAATGTCAGATAAAATATGGATTTGTTCTACTTACAAATTGAATAGATCAATTTATTCAATGCTATACATTAAAGGTAAATTTTATTGATTTTTTAAATCTATTCAGGTGAAAAAAAGTTGTTCCTCTTTAATTTCTTAATGTGTTAGACTATATTAATCAATTTTCTAATATAGATTTTTGAGTTTGTAAAAAGTAAGTATCTGGCATATTTAAAAATTAAAAACAGAAATTATTCAAGTTATATGTTGCTCCATAACAAAATATCCCACAAGATTAAGAAATAGTTTGCTATATCTCAACATTTTGAAGCTCAAGAATTTGGAGAATATTCTACTGACTAATTTTACTACTGCAGGTGCTGTCAACAGACACCATTTGTTGGTATTCAGCTGATGGGATGAATTAAAACTGGGAGTCAAAGTTGGTTTATTACATTCACATTCTGGTGCCTTGGAAGAGATAATTAAAATTTTGGAGTTCCACTGGAACACCTCTACTTGGTTCTCCTTCACATAATGGTGGCCTCAGAGTAGCTGGGCTTTTTATAAGGCAGTTAAAGGACCCAAAAGAACAAAAGGAGAAGCTGTTAGCCTTGTTAAAGACTAGGTAATAACTGTCCAGCATCACTTGACAATACTTTATTGGCCAAGCAAGTCATTAAAACCAGGCCATTTTCAAGGGAGATGAATGCAATTCCACCTCTGAGTATGAGGAACATCAATTAACCTGTGGCCATGTTTTACCTTCCAGATGGCGGCAGGCAGTTGTCTATATATTGGTGGGGTTTTTGGAATGCATTTTAATGAGTGAGTTTGTATTATCCTTCATTATCAGCTCAAGCATATACTGAAGAGCTTTTCCATATATGTCTATTAGATTAGAGTTTTAATTTTTATATATCTGCTTGAATAATTTACATATTTATAGAAAAATATTAAACTGTCCATAATGATTATGCCTTAATATTTATTTGAGATTATTATTATACTAGGGGCCTGGGGCACAAAAATTTGTGCACTTAAGGGGTTCCTTCAACCCAGCCTGTACCCTCTCGCACTCTGGGACCCCCTGGGGGATGTCCACCTGCTGGCATGCCTGGGCAGCCTGGGTGAGACGCTGAGGGCTGTTTTAGGCTGCTCACAGCCCCTTCAGGGTTCAGGTCCCTACTGGGGTGCCTGACAAGCTTGGGTAAGGGGCTGAGGGCTGTTTGCAGGCTGGCCACATCTCCCACTGATCAAAGGTCCCAGCGAGGCTGACTGGAAGCAAGTTTCTGGGGTTTACTTATCTTCTATAATTGAAACTTTTTTGCCTTGAGTGGGGCCACAGCCTGTCTAATCAGGCAACGAAGCCTCCTGTTTGCTTCAGCTCTGTGGCTTCTATAATTGAAACTTTGTTGCCTTGAGTGGAGGCCACAGCTGGCCTAGGCAGGCAGTTTCTTCCATCACTGGCCTCCTGTTTGCTCTAGCTCTGTGGCTGCTGGCCACCATCTTGGCTGGGTTAATTTGCATATCACCACTCTGATTGGCTGGTGGGCATGGTTTGGCTGGTGGGCGTGGCTTAGGTGTAACAGAGTGAGGATTAATTTGCATATTACTCTTTTATTAGATTAGATTTTAGACTTCATTTTGGATATATAAAATTTCATGATATTTTAATCTTGTGGAATGATTCATTTATGATTACTTATTCATTTTATCATCTCTTAATATTTTACTTAAGTATACTTTTATAATTTTATTTGAAAAATTATAATTTCTTTTGGGTGGTATGTAGCCTCTAGATACTGCTTTTTTATCCTTTTGTTTTATTTCTCAAAAGGAAATAGCTTTAATAGTTCTATTATTTTTTAATCATTTGGAAAATATATGGGTGTAATTGTAATATGTTGAAAATATACTCATATTGAACACCTTTTAACCTCATTTTCTATTTTTCTCTGAAAACTTTTTAGATCTGTAAAGTTTTCTATATGCTATATTACATTTCTCTGTGAAGGCGACATGTATTTTTTTTAAAATGTATTTTATTGATGTTTTACAGAGAGGAAGGGACAGGGATCGAGAGTTAGAATCAATGAGAGAAAAACATCAACCAGCTGCTTCCTGCACACCCACTAATGGGGATGTGCCCACAACCAAGGTACATGCCCTTGACAGGAATCAAACCTGGGACTCTTCAGTCTGCAGGCCGATGTGCTATCCACTAAGCCAAGCCAGTCAGGATGCCACATATATTTTTAACTCATTTATTGAATGACCATAAATACTCAACACTAGAGGCCCAGTGCACAAAATTTGTGCACTCAGAAGGGTCCCTCAGCCCTGCTTGTACCCTCTCATAGTCCAGGAGCCCTCAGGGGTTTGTCCAACTGACGGCTTAGGGAAGTGGGGATTAGTCAGCAGTCAGACATTGGGAGAGGTTCCTGCCACTGCCATTGTGCTTACCAGCTGTGAGCCCAGCTTCTAGCTGAGTGAAGCTCCCCTCTGTGGGAGTGCACTAACCACCAGGATGCATGTCCTACATTGAACATCTGCCCCTTGGTGGTCAGTGTGGGTCATAGTGATCGGTTATTGTTCCATTCAGTCAATTTGCATATTACCATTTTATTCTATCGTCTAGAGGCCTGGTGCACGAAATTCATGCACGGAGTGGGAGTGGGGCATGGAGGTGGTGTCCCTCAGCCCAACCTGCACCCTTTCCAATCTGGGACCCCTTAAGGGATGTCTGACTGCCTGTTTAGGCCCGATCCCACTAGTGGCATCCCTTTCACAATCCAGTCGGACATCCCTTTTAAAATCCAGGACTTCTGGCTCCCAACTTCTCACTTGCCGATTGCCCCTAACCACTTCCCTGCTAGCTTGATCAATGCCTAACTGCTCCTATGCCAACTGATTGGCCCTAACTGCTTTCCCCCTGCCAGGATGGTCCCCCCCACCTGCCCTCCCCTGCAGGCCTGGGTCCCCCCCAAGAGCCCTCCACTGCAGGCCTGGGTTTCCCCCCAACTGCCCTCCCCTGCAGGCCTGGGTCCCTCCCAACTGCCCTCTTACTGGCCATCTTGTGGTGGCCATCTTTGACTACATGGGGCAAGCCATCTTGTGATGGTCAATTTGCATATTACTCTTTTATTAGATAGGATTACTGCTATGTCTAATGAGGTCTGACCTTCTTCAATGTATTTTTTGTTGTGATGGTGGTTAATTCTCACCAAGGATATTTGTCCCATTAATTTTTAGAGCGAGTGGAAGAAAGGGAGGCAGAGGTGGAGAGAGAGAGAGAAAGAGATGGAGAAATATTGATTGGTTGCCTCCTGTATTGCTCTACTCAGGGCCAAAGATGGAAACTGTAACCCAGGAATCAAACCCGGGACCTTTCAGTGCTGAGGCCAAAACTTTATGCATTTAGCCACACATGTCAGGGCTTCAGGGTATTGATTTTAATTCCACAAAACAGATCCCAGTATTATCTTTATTTATTTGGGTCATCCCTCCTTCCGTTTCTCCTTTCTGTTCTTGTTAGAATTACCTAAACTTCAGTTTCACCTTTTCTAGGGAACAACATTTAGCCAGAATTTTAACATTTATTTAAACTATTTTTTCCTTTTACAGAGGACAAGTGTTAAACTCACCAACATTTCAATCAATATATGAGCTTAGTTTTTTGTGGGTTTTCTTTTTTGTATCTCACTTCCATGGTACATTTTTTTCTTAGGAAAGTGATTCCCTTATTACATCTTTTAGGAAATATCTGTGTCTAAAAGTCTATTTATTTTTTTTCTTTTATAATGAATAATAGTTTACCTCAATTTAGAATTCAAGACTGATAATTATTTTTCTTCATCAGTTTTATGTTAATTTTCATTGTATTTTGGCATTTAATTTTGATTAAAGGAAGTGCTATTCAGATAATTGCCATCCTCTATACATATTCTGTATTTTGCCTGGACTAGTTTTAACATAATTCAGTTTATCCTTGAATAGTCTCCTTTAACTCTCATGTACCTAGATTAGAATTCATTTCTCTTGCTTAGCACTTGAAATGTATCTCATTTTGAAGACATAAGTTACCAAGTTTCTGTGATCATTTTTTTAGAAGTTTCTATTAAACATTTAAAGAAACCTCATTCTAGCATCGTAGTTTTTAACTGGGCTTTTATTTGTTTAACATTTACCTTCTTCTGTTTTGCATCTTAATTTAATTTCTCAGCATTTTTATCAATTGGAACACTTTAATTATTCTTGTTTATTGTCAACTGATATTTGTTTCTCTACTTTCATAGTAAGAATTAATTTCTATATCTGTAATTCCTCTACTTATCTAAAGAAACCAAAAAATAGTGACCTTATTATGCTGAGGTATGATCCCTCTATTCCCACTTTGGTGAGAGTTTTTATCAGGAAAGGGTGTTGGATTTTGTCAAATGCCTTTTCTGAATCAATCTATATGATTATGTGATTTTTGACTTTCAATTTGTTTATGTGATGTATCACGTTTATTGATTTGTGGATATTGTACCAGCCTTGCATTCCTGAAATAAATCCCACTTGGTCATGGTGTATGATCTTTCTAATGTAATGCTGGATCCAGTTTGCTAGAATTTTGTTGAGGATTTTAGCATCTATGTTCATCAGGGATATTGGCCTATAATTCTCTTTCTTTGTGGTGTCTTTATCTGGTTTTGGTATTAGGGTAATGCTGGCTTCATAGAAAGAGCTTGGAAGTGTGCCTTTGTCTTGAATTTTTTGGCATAGTCTGAGAAGGATTGGCTTTAGTTCTTCTTTGAATGTTCAGTAAAACTTCCCTGTGAAGCCATCTGGTCCAGGGCTTTTGTTTGCTGGAAGCTTTTGGATGACTGTTTCAATTTCATCAGTAGTTATGGGCCTATTCAGAATTTTTTATTCTTTCTGATTGAGTTTTGTAAGCTTGTATTTTTCTAGGAATGTGTCCATTTCATCGAGGTTGTCCAGTTTGTTGGAGTAGAGTTGTTCATAGTATTTTTTGACAATCCTTTGTATATGAGTAGGGTCAGTTGTTATTTCACCTCTTTCATTTCTGATTTTGTTTATTTGGGTCCTCTCTTCATTTCTTGGTGAATCTGGTGAGGGGTTCATCAATCTGGTTAATTCTTTCAAAGAACCAGCTCTTGGTTTTATTCATCTTTTGTACTGTTTTTGTTTGTTTGTTTGTTTGTTTTGTCTTTATGTTGTTTATTTCTGCTCTGATCTTTATTATTTCCTTCCTCCTGGATACTGTGGGCTTTTCTTGTTGCTCTCTTTCTAACTCTTTGAGTTGTAGAGTTAGGTCATTTATTACCAGTTTCTCTTGTTTTTTTGAGGTAGGCCTGTAGAGCTATGAACTTCCTTCTCTTCATTGTGTCCCATAGATTTTGGATTGTTGTGTTTTCATTGTCATTTGTTTCCAGGATCCTTTTTATTTCTTCTTTGATCTCTTTGGTAACCCACTCATTGTTTAATAACCTGCTATTTAGTCTCCAAGTGTTTGATTTTTTTTTATATTTTTATTGTAGTTAATTTCTAGTTTTATGCCATTATAATCTGAGAAGATGCTTGTTATGATTTCTATTCTCTTGAATTTGAAGAAACATTGACTGCGTCCTAATATATGGTCTATCTTTGAAAATGTTCCATGTGCACTGGAGAAGAATATGTATTCTGTAGCTTTGGGGTGAAATATTCTGAAGATGTCAACTAAGTCCATCTTATCTAGTGAGTCATTTAGGATTGCTGTTTCTTTGTTGATTTTTTGTTTAGAGGATTTATCCAGTGGTGTCAGTGGGGTATTAAAGTCTCCTATTATGACGGTATTGCTATCAATCTCTCCCTTGATGTCTTCCAGAAGTTATTTTATGTATTTGGGTGCTCCTGTATTGGGTGCATATATGTTTACCAGAGTTATATCTTCTTACTGTATTGCTCCCTTTAGTATTATGTAGTGACCTTTCTTATCTCTTGTTATGGCCTTTACTTTGAGGTCTATTTTGTCAGATATAAGTATTGCAACTACAGCTTTTTTCTCATTTCCATTTGCCTGAAAAATTTTTTCCACCCCTTCACTCTGTCTGTGTGAATCCTTTGTTCTGAGGTGGGTCTCTTGCAGACAGCAGATAAATGGGTCCTGTTTTCTTATCCATTGAGCTACCCTGTGTCTTTTGATTGGAGCATTCAATCCATTTACATTTAATATTATTATTGAAAAGTACTTGTTTGTGGTCATTTTTATCCTTAATGTTTGTGTTTCTTCTTGTCTTTCTGTTTCTTCTTTTACAGCAGTCCCTTTAGCATTTCTTGCATTGCTGGCTTCATAGTAATAAACTCTCTTAGCCCTTTTTTGTCTGTGAAGCTTCTGATTCCACCTTCAATTTTGAATGATAGCCTTGCTGGGTATAGTATTCTTGGATTCATTCTCTTGCTTTGCATCACTTTGTATATTTCATTCCATTCCCTTCTTGCCTGATGTGTTTCTGTTGAGAAGTCAGCTCATATTCTAATAGAAGATCCCTTGTAAGTAATTTTCTGTCTCTCTCTGGCAGCCTTTAAAGCCTTATATGACAAACCCACAGCCAACATCATACTCAATGGGCAAAAACTAAAACCATTTGCTTTAAGAACAGGGACAAGACAGGCATGCCCACTTTCACCACTCCTGTTCAACATAGTACTGGAAGTGCTAGCCAATGCGAACAGGCAAGAAGAAGAAATAAAAGGCATCCAAATTGGAAAAGAAGAAGTAAAATTGTCATTATTCGCAGATGACATGATACTGTACTTAGAAAACCCTAAAGATTCCATCAAAAAATTATCAGACCTAATAAATGAATATGGTAATGTATCAGAATACAAAATTAACACCAAGAAATCTATGGCATTTTATATGGCAATAGTGAACTTACAGAAAGAGAAATTAAAAAAGCAATTCCATGCACCAAAAAAATTAAGATACCTAGGAATAAGCGTAACCAAGGATGTAAAAGACCTATTCTCGGAAATCTATAGTACACTGAAAAAAGAGATAGTGGAAGACATAAACAGATGGAAGAATATTCTGTGTTCATGGATTGGTAGAATCAACATCATCAAAATGTCCATACTACCCAAAGCAATCTATAGATTCAATGCACTAAAATACCAACAGCATATTTCACAGACCTAGAAAGAACTCTGCAAAAATTCATCTGGAATAAAAAAAAGCCCCAAATAGCTGTGACAATCCTGTGAAAGAAGAACAAAGTAGGAGGGATTTCAATTCCAGATATCAAGCTGTATTATAAAACCACTGTTCTCAAAACTGCTTGGTACTGGCACAAGGACAGACATATAGACCAATGGAATAGAATAGAGAACCCAGAAATTCAAACCACTATGCTCAATTAATATTTGACAAAGGAGGAAAGACCATCCAATGGAGCCAAAACAGTCTCTTCAATAAATGGTGCTGAGAAATTTGGTTAGACACATGCAAAAAAATGAAACTAGACCACCAACTTGCACCATACACAAAAAAAAATTCAAAATGGATAAAGGACTTAAATGTAAGAAAGGAAACCATAAAAATACTAGAGGATTCCACAGGTAGCAAAATCTCAGACATATGCCGAAAGTATTTCTTCACTGACGCAGCTCCTAGGGAAGCTAAAGGGAAGATAAACAAATGGGACTATATCAAAATAAAAAGCTTCTGCACAGCAAAAGAAACCATCAACAAAACAACAAGAAAGCCCACTGTATGGGATAATATATTTGCCAATGATATCTCTGAGAAAGGTTTAATCTCCAACACTTACAGGGAACTCATACAACTTAACAAAAGGAAGATAAACAACCCAATCAAAAAATGGGCGAACGGACTTAAATAGACACTTTTGAAAGAGGACATAAATAAGGCTGAGAGACATATGAAAACATGCTCAAAGTCACTTATCATCCGAGTGATGCAAATCAAAACAACAATTAGGTACCATCTCACACCTGTCAGAATGGCTATCATCAACAAATCAACAAATGACAAGTGCGGGAGAGGATGCGGAAAAAAAGGAACACTCGTGCACTGCTGGTGGGAATGCAGACTGGTGCAGCCACTGTGGAGAACAGTATGGAGTTTCCTCAAAAAACTAAAAATGGAACTCTCATTTGACCCTGGGATCCCACTTCTGGGAATATATCCCAAGAAACTAGAAACACCAATCAAAAAGGATATATGCACCCCTATGTTCATAGCAGCACAATTTATCATAGCTAAGATTTGGAATCAGCCTAAGTGTCCATCAGCAGATGAGTGGATTAAAAAACTGTGGTGCATCTACACAATGGAATTCTATGCTACTGTAAAAAGGAAGGAATTTTTATCATTTGCAGCAGCATGGATGGAACTGGAGAACATAATGCTAAGTGAAATAAGCCAGTCAATGAAAGAAAAATACCATGTGTCCTCACTCATCTATGGATGATAATAACCATTAGAAACTGGTGAACAAAAAGAGATACAGCAGCAGAGCAGCATCAAACAGACTGTCTAATTACAGCAACAAGGACAGGGAGGGTTGGGGAGGGTAACAGATCAACCAAAGGACTTTTATGCATGCATTTAAGCATAACCAATGGACACAAAACACTGGGGGAAAGGGGAAGCTGTGGGAAGGGCAGGGGGAAAAAGAAATATATGTACTATTCTTTGTAGTACTTTATGTAATAAAAATATATATATTTAAAAAATAGTGACCTTAAAGTATACTTTATATTTATCTTGTATTTGAAATTCATATGGGAGTATATATATTCTGTTTTTTATGTCTGTCTAGCTTTACTTATATTTATATACTAACCACTATTGGATTTCTTTGTCTGAAACTGTTTTTGATCATTTTTCCATTACTCTTTGTCTCTCTCTATGCCTTTATCCCATCTAGCACTTTTTTTTCTGTTAGCTCTTCCATTGTGCATTCCTGTCCAAAAAAAAATAGGTTTTTAATCTTGGTTTGGCCTGATGCTGTGCTTATTTTGGGGATGTAGGAAATCTATTCTTCAAAACAGCAGGTGGTTGGCTTACTCTCTGGTCAGGGGTTTGTGAATTTCTCTTCTCACACTCAGAGACTACAGTTTCATAAAAGCTCTAGTTCTGGGCAAAAGTCACTACCAGGTTTCTGAAATCCTCTTTTTGAAGTTGGTGAGAGAATATGAACTATACACTTGACCTCTAGTTTCCATCCTTGGGTCTAACTGCAGTCATTTTAAAGTTTTGAATGGCGGCCTTTTTCTTCCTTATTTTGTCCCTGGTTACTGTGCGAGGACTTCTGCAACTCCCACCTGCTTCCAGATCAAGAGTGAAACAGGCTGTGGCTTCAGCTCCGCTCGCTGCTCTTTCTTTTAGTTTTGGTTTTGATTCTTAGAGATCTCATTTTGGAGAGTTGACTTTTGCATTTTTGTTTTAGATTTTATCTAGGATTTTAATGATTTGGAGAAATGAAATGCTTTAAAGTTACATTGTTGTTATCGATGGAAGTTGAAATGTAAACTATATAAAGCATATAATTATTAATTAAATATTATGTTCTCAATCTTTATACAATTTGCTTCCTAGAGTCATAGAGAACATAACTGCTAAAGTTCTCTTATAATACTTTTGTTTTAATTTTAGATATCCCAAAAAATACATTTTAGTTAAAAAAAAAACAACACTCCAAAGTAATGTGTGATTAACAGGCACAACACTGAGGAAATATTTGGGATGTAGTTAAGTTTTTTACAGTATCATGATTCAGACTCGGGCGACAGGTGGCAAAGAGCTTTAACATTGAGTACAGGCACTGAACTCTAGAAGATGATTAGCATGAGCAACGAGTGTTCATTCATACCTGTTGTACAGAATTACAGAATTTGGCTGATAATGCTATGTTCACATCACAATTCATGTTCTCCGCATTTATTGAGTTTCTATAGATTCAATTCAATCATGGTTGCTTCTCTTCAAAATGGCAGTCTTGACCTGCTCTGGAAGCTCACCTGGTTGGAGCATTGATCAGATATGCCAAGGTTGTGGGTTTGATTCTCCATCAGAGCACATGCAGGAAACAACTAATGAATGCATAAACACTAGTACAGATTAAAAAATTTACTAAGAACAGATTAACTGCTCTATAAGTTCAAATGTGTAGAATGTCTTATAAAATTAATTTCTTTTCTTGATCACAAAAAAGCATTTTCTGTGAACATATTGGTGGGATACTGTTGTGTGTTTTTTTAATTTTGTTTTATTGCTTAAAGTATTACAAAGAGTAGTACATATGTCTCTTTTTTTCCCCTTTGGTGGAAGGTCAAAGGGGGATACTGTTTTATATGCACTCATTCAGAGATCATAGAGTGATAGACTGCCATTTTATTTTCTTTTTTATTGATTTGAGGGAGAGAGAGAGAAAGAGAGAGATATCAATTTGTTGTTCCATTTACTAGTATTATCAATTATTTTTACTATGTAGGAAACAATGTCATGCAGTTTTTAACAGATTATTTTAGAGCAGTTCTAGATACATAGCAAAATTGACAGAAGGTACTGAGATTGCCTATATGCCTCATTTTAAAAAATAATCACAGAAATTCATACATTGTTGATTGGAATGCAAACTAGTGCAGGCACTATGGAAAACATAATGGGGTTTCCTCAAAAAAATTAAAAATGCAACTTCCTTTTGTCCCAAGAATCCTACTTCTGGTAATAGATCCTAAGAATCCCAAAGCACCAATCAGAAAGAATGTATGTGCCCCTCTGTTCACAGCAGCGTAATTTACATTAGCCAAGATCTGCAAGTAGCCCAAGTGTCCATCAGTAGATGAGTGGATGAAAAAAAGCTGTGGTACATTTACGTAATGAAATACTACTCAGCTGTAAAAAAGAAGGATCTCTTTCTCTTTGAGACAACAGTATTATGCTAAGTGAGATAAGCCAGTCAGAGAAAGACAAATACCAAATATCTAGGTATAAACATTTAGTAATTAAGAGGAAGATGTTATCAGAATATGCAATGGAGGTTTCAGAGAGGGAGATTTTTTTTTTCAATTTATTATTTACTCTCTCACTCCTATCAAATGGCTATTTATATCTGTGAGAAGATGATTGGTAATAAATTTGGTTATGTTAAAACACTGAAAATTTTTCTCATGCAAATTTTTTCAATACAGCAATTTGTATACAAAAAAAATATATAAAAAATTTATCTTTAGATTTGGACATACTGCATTAGGAGGTAAGAAGAAGAAAACAAAAGTATCATAGTTAATAAAAGATTAATATGCAAGTTAGGCGTCACTCCGTCACAATGATGGCCGACCCCATGGTCACAAGATGGTGGTACCCATAGCCACATCCTATCTAATAAAAGAGTAATATGCAAATTAAGCATCACTCCATCACAAAGATGGCCACCCCCATAGCCACAATATGGTGGTGCTTAGTCCGGCTCAGTCCCACCACTGAAGTGGTCAGGCCTGTTAGTCAGGCAGGTGTTGGGGGAGGTGGGGGCCCAAGGGGAAGAACACACTATCAGAGGGGGCTGGGAGTCCCCTGCCCAGGCTAGAGGCCTACATCAGAGGACTCAGGCATGGGCAAGGCGGAGCCGGTGATTGGAGGAGACAGGGGCAGAGCTGGTGATCACAGGGGTATAAGGGTGCTCTACACAGGCATAAGGCCTGGGCCAGAGGCCTCAGGGCTAGGAATAGAAAAGGCCAGAGATTGCAGGGGCCTGGGCTCTACAGAGCCAGCGATCCAAGGGGCAGGGGCAGAGCCTGTGATTGCAGGGGTCTGGGCACTGGTGAAGCTGGCAAAACAGGGGTCTGGGGGTCCTCTGCTCAGGCCTGTAGCCTTAGCCACAGGCTGCAGTGGAGCAAGGGTGGAGCCCGTGATTGGAGGGGTCTGGGGGTCACCTGCCCAAGCCTGCAATCTTGGTCAGAGGCTGTAGTGGGGCAAGGGTGGAGCCTGTGATCAGAGAGGCCTGGGAGTCACCTGCCCAGGTTTGCAGCCTTGGCCAGAGGTTGCCAGTGGGGTAAGGGCAGAGCCAGCAATGGCAGAGGCAGGATCAAAGTCAGTGATTGCAGAGGCCTGGACTTGTGAAGCTGACGATCTGAGGGGCTTAGGGGAATTATACCCAGGCCTGCAGCCTCAGACAGAGACTGCAGGCCTGGGCCGGGGCCGGGGCAGAGCCAGTGATCACAGGGGCCTGGGGGTACCCTGCCCAGGCCAGCAGACTTGGCCAGAGGTTATAGGCCTGGGCAGGGGTGGAGCTGAGATTGGAGGGGCAGGGGTGGAGCTAGTGATGGGAGTGAACTACAGAGGAAACACCTTTTCTTACCGCTCATTGGCTAAGCTCCCTGTATGCCACTGGTAATATTCTTAGTAACTCGGGTAATAAGAATCCCTAACAGTGATTTTGGGTTTTTCCATCACACTCCTGGAGGAAAAAAAATGAAGGTCCACTGCTGGAGGGCTAAGAAATGTCATATCCTGCCCTAGCTGGTTTGGCTCAGTGCATAATGCCTTAGCTTGCTGACCGCAGGGTCTGGGTTCAATTTTGACCAAGGGCATGTACCTAAGTTTCAGGCTCCTCCCTGGCCAGGGTCCAGGTCAGGGCATATGCAGGAGGCAACCAGTCAAAGTGTTCCTCTCATTTTGATGTTTCTCTCTGTTTTTCCCTTCTCTTACACATTCTCTAAAAATCAATGGAAACATATCCTCAGGTTAAAAAAGAAAGAATGAAAGAAAGAAAGAAAAAAGGAAGAAAGAAAGAAAGGAAGAAAGAAAGAAAGAAAGAAAGAAAGAAAGAAAGAAAGAAAGAAAGAAGAAAGAAAAAAAAGAAAGATCATATCCTATGAAAGGCACATCTTGAAAATGCCTAAAGAAAGTTGTCATTTATTCATGGTGAAGAGACTGGAGTCTATTTTGATGAAAACACCTTGGTAGCTTGTGGTGACTGGCAGTGGCTGCAGCAGCGGAGTGATGGGGCTGGTGGCTTCCCCTGATTAGCCTGGTCACTTGCCACAAAGAGATGCCAGACTGTGGGTTAGGCCGGCTCCCCAAGGAGGGGCAGGGAGTGGGCCTAAGCCATCAGTAGGACACCCCCTGAGGGCTCCCAATATGTGAGAGGGGGAAGGCTGGGCTGAGGAATCATCCCCAATGCACAATTTTCATGCACTGGGCCCCTAGTTCTACATAATAAAAGCCTAATGTGCTAAGTGTCCGGTAGTCTGGTTTCATTCAACCAATCAAAGTGTAATATGCAAATGATATGCTAAGGCCACCCAACCACTTGACATGCACTTACCACCAGGGAGAATACAGTTGACTGGTCAACCAGTCACTATGATGTGCACTGACCACCAAGGGCAGATGCTCTGACTGGTAGATGTGCTTGCTGCTGGGGTCTAGCCAATTGGGACTGAGGTAGATGGGCAGGACACACCCTGGAGCCTTCCTGCAGTTCCTCCCGGACCCCGATTGAGCACCAGTGGAGTTCCTCAGCCTGGCACGTGCCCTCTCATAATCCAGGGATGTCAGAGAGCCAGTTTTGGACTAATCCTGCAGGTCAGGTGAGGGAGACTACTGGTGCACAAATGCACCAGTAAATTTGTATTCTGGGTACAAGAGATCTAGTATATATTACATAAAACTTACCTAAACTTATTTTTCATGTTTACTTTGGGATAACTGTTAGCAAGCTGTTTTATTTATAGATTCCTTTGTGGATTTATTTGAATTCTATTTTAAAATATTTAGATAAATCTAAACTTTATCATAGCACACTTATATGCATTTCCCAGTTTGACTGGAGAATGAAACTTTAATTTAGTTATGATTTTATATATATATTTTTTAGAAATACATTTTTTCTTTGATTTTTTTTAAAGATGAAGAGAAACTAGTAGATTTTTTGTGGCCTTATGAAATTATTTTTAATACGCAGTTACATCAGTGTCAAATTACTGTCAACTTGAATTGTCAGTTCGGGTTGTTACAAATAATTGAGCTAATCTAATCTAATAAAAGGGTAATATGCAAATTAACCCTCACTCTGTTACACCTAAGCCATGCCCACCAGCCAAGCCATGCCCACCAGCCAATCAGAGCGATGATATGCAAATTAACCCAGCTAAGATGGCAGCTGGCAGCCACGTAGCTAGAGCAAACAGGAGGCCAGCGATGGAGGAAATTGCCTGCCTAGGCTGGCTGTGGCCTCCATTCAAGGCAACAAAGTTTCAATTATAGAAGTCACATAGCTGAAGCAAACAGGAGGGCAGCAATGGAGGAAACTGCCTGACTAGGCAGGCTGTGGCCTCCACTCAAGGCAACAAAGTTTCAATTATAGAAGATAAATAAACCCCAGAAACCTGCTTCCAGTCAGCCTCACTGGGACCTTGTGTCAATGGGAGCTGTGGCCAGCCTGAAAACAGCCCTCAGTCCTTCACCCAGGTTTGTCAGGCACCCCAGTAGGGACCCGAACCCTGAAGGGGCAGTGGGCAGCCTGAAAATGGCCCTCAGCCTGTCACCCAGGCTGGCCACACCCCCATGGGGTGAGGGTCCCCACTGGGGGGGCTTGGCAAGCCTGCAAACAGCCATCAGCCCCTCACCCAGGCTGGCCAGGCATGCCAGCATGTGGACATCCCCAGAGGGGTCCCAGACTGTGAGAGGGCACAAGCTAGTCTGAGAGATCCCCCGAGTGCACAAATTTTTGTGCACTAGGCCCCTAGTGTTTTTATAAATGTCTTATGTGTGCATAGTGTACTTCACTGAATGTTAATTATTTCCATTCCTTCTTTGGATAAACAAATTTTATATCTAATCAAACAACTTGACAAAAATACAATAATATGTTTTCTAAATTCTAAATAAAGGTCCCAAAGTTTAAATATCTTTTTTAATTAATTTTTTGAGAGATAGGAAGGCAGAGGAATAGAGAGACAGAAACATCGATGGGAGAGAAACATCATTAATCAGCTGCCTCCTATATGACCCTCCCCAAAGACTGAGCCTGCAACCAGGGCATGCATCCTGATGAGGAATCAACCCTGTGACATCTTAGTTCATGGGTCTATGCTCAACCGCTGGGTCACACCAGCCAGGCAGGGATCCAATGTTTAAAGCTTTGGACTTAAAATTTACATTGCTATTAATTATATTCATTATTAAATTATTGGAATTAATTTTCCAAATATGTTTTATAATGGGTTGCCATGCAATTTTCTTTGCCATTTTCTAGTCAATATTTTTGTATTTTGGTGTTTTTATATAATACATTTTTAGAACATTAATCATTTATAATATGATATTTTTAAAAACAGCAAACATTTGTTTTCTATATTTAAATAGCTGCCATCATCTATTAGACTTTCTGAGATCCAGAAAATGCTTTTGTGTACAGGTCATGAAATGCTACTATACAAGCTGGTTGCATGTAAATTATATATGAATTCAGCCAGAACAAAGTCAACTTGAAGTGAGTTGTTCTGCTATAACTATATATTATGAATAGATAAGTGTCTATGGTTTTGCAATGTACAATTATTTTTCTATGCACATATAGATTATAAAAAATGTATCTTTGTTTTAAAGTGGGCAAATATAACATATGTCTCAATCTTATGTTTAATATTCAAGCAAATGTATATGATGAGAGAGCAGTTTCTGGATATTGGAGAAACAACATAACCAAATCACAAACTGATACTAACAACATCAAATACTCTGTATATTCAATACTGACTTCATATAATGCAAACAGAGAAATACATGTAATTTTTATTCATTTTGCAGGTTAAATATATAAACTATTATATAATTAACTCCAGTTAGTCATTTATTTGCATAAA
>PVJC01037000.1:0-17453 GCA_004026665.1 Murina feae | reverse complement strand
GATAAAGACCTTCACAGACAAGAAAAAGCTAAAAGAGTTCATCACCACCCAACCAGTATTATATGAAATGCTGAAAGGTATCCTTTGAGAATGAGGAAGAAGAAAAAGGTAAGTAAAAATTATGAACAACAAATATATATCAACGAGTGAATCTAAGAATCAAGTGCATAAAAAATCTGATGAACAGAATAAACTGGTGAATAGAATAGAATCAGAGGCATAGAAAGGGAGTGGACTGACAATTTTCAGGGGTTAAGGGTGTCGGGGATGCGTGAAGAGACTGGACAATAATTGTACACCTATGGATGAGGACAATGGGGGGGGCAAGGTCAGAGGTTGGGGTGGGAATTGGGAGGAGGGGAGCTATGGGGGAAAAAAGAGGAACAACTGTAATAATTTGAACAATAAAGATAAATTTAAAAAAAAAAAGAAAGAAAGAGCTAACCTCACTCTTAAAATTACTTTAGATAAAATAAAAAAGGGGGAATGGTACCCCATTAGGGGGCCACCTAGAAATCACATGCACTATTTGTTCTTAATTTTTTAAATTTGGATACTAATGGAGAAGCGGCAGCCACTCGTTTTTGGCAATAGGAAACGAAGAAGCATTTTGCCTTAGTCAAAGGGAAAGATCCTCTAAACAATTCATGGCATGGACCAGACCCCGTGCTCATCTGGGGTCGGGGGTCGGTGTGTATTTATTCCAAAGAAATGAAGTTGGCCAGGTGGCTCCCAGAATGCCTGGTAAAACAAATTGATAAACACATCGACAATAACAATGACTTAATAAGTTCCAGGGAAAAAAATTCTCCCTGGGACAGTGATTTCTTTTACAGATTAAGAAGACAATGTTACAAATCTTACTACCAGGAATACTCTGGACCCTGATACCTGCAGCAGAAGGTGGCCTTCAATCCCCACCCAGCCTAGATGAACTAAACCTCATGCTGTATGGAAACCCCTGTGACTGCAAAGGAGGTACGACTGGGATAACTCCTCAGACCCATCTGTATACCCGATCTACTGATTGTGGTAGCAAAACAGCCTTTTTGATGAATAATCCCCAGATGGGAGGGGGATATAAACCATCCTGGAAGTGTGTTAGCAATCCCACAACCATACCAACTGTCAATGGCAAACCAGGACCATGCCCTAGTAACTGCAAATTAGCCACGCAGATGCACTCTTCCTGCTATACTTCAGCCCAACTCTGTACACATAGTGATGGCCATACCTATCTAACAGGCATTCTGTATCGGAAGTATCTCGGTTCAGCTGGAGGTGACTGGGACTTCATCCTACCCCTCGGACACAATCCATACGCCTAGGCCTCTTGTACCATACCCCTGGTGGGGATGCCTGCTGGCCACTGACAGCCCCAATTCACATATCTGATGGCAGCGGACCCACCGATAGGGTTAGGGAAGCCACGGTTCAGAAGAAAATTGAGGATTTTATCAATAATCTGTATCCTCCTCTCCATTACCATCCTTTAGCTCTTCCCAAGCCCTGAGACATAGACTTAGACACTCAGACCTCTAATATTTTAGAAGCCACTCATAGGGCGCTTAATGCTTCCAATCAGGTACTTGCTGGGGACTGTTGGTTATGCATGACTCTTGGAACGCCACTACCCCTTGCAATTCCAACAAATGCCTCCTCTGTACAGGAAGGAGGAAATTGTAGTACTAACTTACCTTTTAGAATACAACCCATAGGATTTAATGCCTCCCTATGTTATCAAGGACCATTCCAAAACAATAGCTACGACTTAGATGTAGGCTTCATCACTTTCTCCTTTTGCTCTCAAGTGGTCGACTATTCTGCCCCTCTTTGTCCCGCTCCTGGACAGGTGTTTGTCTGCGGAGGGAGCTTGGCCTTCACGGCCTTACCTACCAACTGGACAGGATTATTCATACAGGCAATTGTTCTCCCTGACATTAATATTATCCCGGGAGACGAGCCTGTCCCTTTTTCCAGTTTTGATTATATTGCAGGATGCAGTAAAAGGGCTGTTCAGCTCATTCCCCTACTTGTAGGCCTAGGGGTTTCCGGTGCCTTAGCCACTGGCATGGCGGGGCTAGGAGTATCAATACATTCTTATACAAAATTATCTAATCAATTAATAGATGATGTTCAGGCTCTCTCCAGCACTATTAATGATGTTCAGAACCAAATTGATTCCCTAGCTGAAGCTGTCTTACAAAACAGAAGAGGGTTAGACCTACTCACTGCAGAACAGGGTGGGATATGCTTAACCCTACAGGAACGATGCTGTTCTACGCCAACAACTCCGGGATCGTTGGAGACAAAATTAAGAAACTACAAGAAGATTTGGTAAAGAGGCGAAGAGAACTATTTGACAACCCTCTCTGGAGTGGACTAAATGGATTCCTCCCCTACCTCCTCCCTTTGTTAGGCCCCCTGCTTGGCTTGCTAATCTTAGTTTTGTTAGGGCCCTTTTTGTTCAACAAACTCATGGCGTTTATTAAGCAGCAAATAGAAGCCATTAAAATGCAACCCATACAGGTCCATTACCACAGACTTGAAATGGCCGATAGGGATGCGCACATAGAGGCCTACTCGGACGCCATCCGCACTTAAGGCTCGTTTCTCTTATCCTTGGAGAGCTGGGTTGGATAGCCAGAGACGGGCAACTGGAGATGTATACACTGAGCTCAAATGGCCCTCTACACACCACCTAAGACAGGAGCTGGACCAAAGCTGTCCAGTCATCCAATGACGGGTAAGGTGTGTACAAACCAGGTATACACGATCTCCTGACCTAAGACAGGCACAACCCCCTCAAGGAGCGTTCCCTGGCCTAAGAATATAATAAAAAAGGGGGACCTATGGGAAGCTGAAGCTGCATTCCGAGCCATGCAGTTAATTATCTTTGTTACAGTTACTGCCCAAATCCCACCTCCCTGAACATTTGGAGAGGGTCAAAGCTCAAGTTGAATAAATAGGATGCTTCCCTTTTGTCTGCTCTCCCTTTGACTTATGGTCTCCTTGACACTTATGGTTTGAACTGCTTATCTCACTACTAAATCCTTAGAAGAAACTCCCCTTTTCTCCGTACTATATCTACCCCTTTGTACCTTACAATAAATGAGACTTGATCAGAAACCTGTCTTGTTTCCATCTCTTGTGTCTCTTTTCCCTTCATCCTCACTCCCCCTCTAGGGTCTCTGTTGGCTTACCCGCGGGGCGGGACACCAGAGTTTACTGCCGCTATTCTCTTCTCTTTATCGCTCTCGCCCAGAGCTGAGAGAAGAGGCATGGACAGTGGATGAAATTTAGGAGGGCTTGAGTGTGGCTTAAATCCTATCAGTTAGTGGTGTGCCCACAGAGTTCCCAGCTCTTGTTCTCAAGGGTCTTCTGGTGCCCTCTCCACCGCACATCACTCTGGGCAAGTACACCACACCCCAGACTATCACAGCTCCCACCCACCCCCAGGAAAGGGCAACACACTGGATGTGAGGAGCCCTGGGTTCATGTCCCAGCCCTGACAACAACAACTACCTGTGTATTCTTGGGCAAGTCACTTAGCTTCTTTGGGACTTAATTCCGTCAGCTGTAAAAGGGAAATATTAATCCTATCCGGCCCTCTGTGCTACTTTGAGGATCAAGATGATGAATGTGAAAGTCTTCAATTTACCCTAATGTGTGGTCAGTATTTATTATAACTTGTCCTGGGACCTCTTTCTTCCTTGGGCTGAGATATAAGTGGTTAGTAATGAACTTTTCCCTTCCAGACAATTATTTGTACTTGTAACCATGACCTCCCATGCCTTTATTTAGAGAAAAGAGTAGGGAATAACTCTACGTTCATGGGCACGCTGGCAAAGAGCGGCTTCTGAGCAGAAGTCCTGCTTCCTTCACTGGAGAATTTACTGCTGTTGCCATTCTTCTCGGCAAAGGGGGACCTTTTTATCTACTTCAGGGAAGTCTTGTGCAGAAGGCTGGTGGGAGAGAGACTTTCCAAGGACAAAAAACTCCATTGGGAAACCCAACTTCACAAGCTTCCTCCAGTTGATGCTTCTACGAGGCTGTTTTGAATTGCAAACACCACAGTAGTGTGATAGGGAACTAATCCCTCCTGTGTTAGGCTGGTTAAAGGGGAGAAACCTGCCAAAGAGTTTAGCAATGTTCGAAGTCTCGTGTCCAATTCAAGATGTTTGTTTTCATGCAGATACGTTGGCAGCTGCTTTCTGTCTCTCTTGCTCAATCCTTCCTTCTGCATGCCACCCAAATTCTTGTTTGCCATCCAAAGGGCTCAGTTCCTTTTTGAGCCATATTGGTTTTCTAGTCTCCCATTTCCTCCTCATCCTACACGTATGGACACTGCTCCATCTCAGAGTTTCCCAGTTAACCTTGGTGTAGCTAGCCCCACATCACTCCTCTCAGCATCTGGCTCATAAATGAGTTCATCCTTCAGTCTATCTCAATTCTCTCTCGCTCTCCTGTTTCCAAACTCTCATCAGGTTCCTCATTATCTACTGAATTAGCATCCAGCTCCTATGCCTGGCCTCAGAGGCCTTCTTCCATCTGGTCCCAGGGCAGCAGCCAGCACCCAGTGCCAGATGTACCACTTCCATGAGCTGATGCAGCCCCAGGCCCAGGCAGGGTGCATGGCTTGGAAAGGGGAGTTTGGCCTGGATATTACCCCCATTGAACCCACTCACCCTGGTGCCTCTGTCAGGCACCTGTTGGTCTCAGACACCCTTTTCAACCTCACCTCCTGCTTTTCCCTTACTTCTACCCTGCTCCCTGGCCCAATGCCCTACTCACCGCCTCTCTTTAAGACTCCCCCTGTCCCGTGTCTGCACATTCGTTATATTATTGCTTCCACCAGAGTTCTTTAATTTCATTCTTTTTCTGAAAACAATGATTCATTTCATTTTCTTCTAAAGCTTTGTGAATTTACCAAAAAAAAATGAGTAAAATTTACAGACTGCTCGGTGCAGACTAAGAATGCAAAAGGTGAGAACTGAGCCACCGCAGCCACTCGGTGTTCGTCGATATGCACTGGCATCTGATTTGTTTCATCACCTTCGAAGACGCTGCAGCCCTCACACTCCATCTCCCATGATACACCAGGCTCATCAGTCAAAGTCACTGGAATGGTGCAGAGGCTTTTGTTTTGGGGGATTTGGGGGTTTTGGGGCCCTCCTGCATAAAATGAAATTTTCAGTTCACTTCTGAAACATGAATTGGTCAATAAACTCATTTTGTTCTGCTTCTACTTTACACAAAGCTTCACATTCAACCCAATACCTTTTGAACTGCATTTTCTTTTCTGCTGTCAGTGCTTGGAGTTGCTGCTGTCGGGCTTCTCACTGCTTTGCTATAGATTTGAGCAAGTTCCAAGCACCAGTGGCCTTTTGCCTGAGCTCACGGCAAAGTCTCTTTCTTTATCTTTCCATGCTCTTGGTTAAGAGAGGCCCGGCTGAGAAATAGTAGCAGGCAGGGAGAAACAAATATGAGAGTGTTTTATCTAATACGCACTTGTTATGCATTTAAGATATACTTTTTAAAAATTAATACACTTATTTTTGAGCAGTTTTATTTTAGTTTCACAGAAAAATTGAGTGAAAATGCAAAGTTCTTTTGTACTCTCTCATTCCTGTTAACATCTTGCATTAATGTGATACATTAGTTTTATTTAATGAACTAATATTAATACATCCTATATAGCCCTGGCCAGTTTGGCTCAGTGGATAGAGCGTCGGTCTGTGGACTGAAGGGTCCTGGATTTGATTCTGGTCAAGGGCATATACCTTGGTTGCAGGCACATCCCCAGTAGGGGAGTATGCAGGAGGCAGCTGATTGATGTTTCTCTCTCATTGATGTTTCTAACTCTCTATCCATCTCCCTTCCTCTCTGTAAAAAATCAATAAAATATATTTTTAAAAATACATCTTATATAATAATCCTATATAATAAAGAGGTAATATGCAAATTGATCATCACTCCAACACACAAGATGGCTTCCCCCATGTGGACACAAGATGGCCACCACAAGATGGCCAGCAGGGGAGGCAGTTGTGGGTGGCAAGGTCAGTAGGGGAGGACAGTTGGGGGGGACCAGGCCTGCAGGGGAGGGCAGTTGTGTGGGACTAGGCCTGTAGGGAAGGACAGTTAGGGGAAATCAGGCTGGCAAGGGAGGACAGTTAGGGACAACCAAGCCAGCAGGGGAGGGAAGTTAGAGGCAATTGGGCTGGCAGGGGAGCAGTTAGGTGTCAATCAGACCAGCAGGGGAGTAGTTAGGGGGTGATCAGGCTGGCAGGCAGAAGCAGTTAGGGGCAATCAGAAAGGCAGGCAGGCGAGTGCTTGGGAGCCAGCAGTCCTGAATTGTGAGAAGGATGTCACAGACATCCCTAGAGGGGTCCCAGATTGGAGAGGGTTCAGACTGGGCTGAGGGACACATACACACACACACACACACACCCATGCACAAATTTCATGCACTGGTCCTCTAGTTATTTTATAATGGTTTCTATTCAAGTTCACTCTTTGCGTTATATATTCTGTGTGTTTTGACAAATGTCTAATGACATGTATCCACCATTACAGTATCATACAAAATCTCCTGTGTACCAGCTTTCATCCCTTCCTTCCGCTCCTGCTGTGAACCTCTCCTCATTGATGATTCTATCTCTTTCTTCCTCTCCCCTCCTCTCTGAAATCAATATAAATGTATTTAAAAAATTAAAAAAGAAAAGCACAAATGAAACATATATCCTTTTATTTTGTGGCGATGGATTTAAACATTTCTAAATACACATTTTACTATTTTATCTGAATGTTGGTAGAAAGCATCTGTTTCATTATACTGGCAAAGTTCAAGTGTTAAAAATAAGGCTTGGGAATATTTTTGTACTTCATGTAATTTTGAGAATTTCCAATAACAGTCTAGCAATGTTCTTTCCAAGAAAACAACTCTGGTTGTTCTGTTTGGGTGTCAAGGAGACAACCACATGGGCAGGGTGACAGTCAAAATATGTAGGAACTTGTAGGCACTGGCGCATATTAGTCAGGATGCATGAGTTATGCTGCAGTAACAATCAACCCTGCAACATTAGTGTCTTAAAATAGATTTATTTCTTGGTCCCATTCCATGCTCCTCCTGTATTGGTAGGAGTAAAGCATGTGCTTGCTTAAATGCTCTGCTGTTAACATCTTGAAATTCTTAATAATTTTTAGTTTTATTGAATTTAATGGGGTGATATTGGTTAATAAAATTATGTAGGTTTCAAGAGTACAATGCTATAATACATCATCTGTATGTTGTATTGTGTGTTCACCACCCTAAGTCAAGTCTTCTTCCATCACTATTTATCCCCTCTTCATTCTCTTCTACCTACCCTAGCCCTTTTCCCTCTGGTAATCATCATGCTGTTGTCTGTGCCTATGAGTCTTTATATTTTTTGCTTAATCCTTTCACCTTTTTCATCCAACACTCTAACCTCTCCGCACTCTGATAGCTGTCAGTTTGTCCCCTGTATTGATGAATCTGTTTCTATTTTGTTTGTTAGTTTATTTTGTTCATTAGATTCCACATAAGAGTGAAATCATATGGTACTTGTCTTTCCCTGACTGGCTTAATTCACTTAGCATAATGCTCTCCAGGTACATCTATGCGGTTGCAAAAGGTAAGATTTCCTTCTTTTTTTATGGCTGAATAGTAAATGTACCACAGCTTTTTTACCCACCCACCTACTGCTGGGCACTTGGCTGCTTCCAAATCTTGGTTATTATAAGCAATGCTGCAGTGAATATAGAGGTGCACATATTCTTTTGAATTAGTGTTTCACATTTCTTTGGGTACATTCCCAGAAGTGGAGTCTCTGGGTCATAGGGGAGTTCTATTTTTAACTTCTTGAGGAATTTCCATATTGTTTTCCATAGTTGCTGCACCAATCTGCATTCCCCACAACAGTACTCAAGGGTTTCTTTTTCTTCACATCCTCACCAACACTTACTGTTTATTGATTTATTGATGACAACCATTCTGACAGGTGTGAAGTGATAGCTCGTTGTGGTTTTAATTTGCATTTCTCTGATGATTAGTGACATTGAACATCTTTTCATGTCTATTGACCATGTGTATGTCCTCTTTGGAGAAGTGCCTATTTAGGTCCTTTGCCCATTTTTTAATTGGATTGTTGTTTTGTTGTTGTTGTTATTGTTGTTGTTTTTGGTGTGGAGTTTCATAAGTTCTTTATAAATTTTGAATCTGAATCCCTTATCAGATGTATCATTGGTGAATATGTTCTTCCATTCAGTGAATTATCATTTTCATTTTGTTGGTGGTTTCCTTTGCTGTGCAAAAGCTTTTTAGTTCAATGTAGTCCCATTTGTTTATTTTTTTCTTTTGTTTCCTTGCTGCAGGACTTATATCAGAAAAAAAATATTGCTATGAGAAATGTCTGAGATTTTACAGCCTCTGTTGTTGTTTTTTCTAGAATTTGTATGGTTTTGAGTCTTACATTTAAGTCTTTTAGTCTTTCTAAATTTATTGAGACTTGTGGCCTAACATGGTCAATCTTAGAAAACGGCCCATGTGCACTTGAAAAGAACGTATACTATGGCTCTTAGGGGTGAAATGGTCTGAAGAGATTCATTAAATCTACTTGATCTAATGTGTCATTTAGGGCTACTGTTTCCTTATTGCTTTTCTGTCAGGAAAATCTATGCATTGATGTCAAACACATGTTAAAATCAGACACTGCCTGTGACAGGCCCTGGGCAACATGTTTGGAGCTACAGCATGACCCACAGTAGGTGGTTGCCTCTGTATTGATGAGTCTTCCGGGCCGTGGTGTGAGTAGGAAGAACAAAGCTGTGCTCCAAGATCAACTCCCACCAGCACCCAGCCCGGGGGCAGATCAGCAAAAGGCCCACAGCTCTCCAATACCTGCCTCTGCCTGCCGACTGCGTCAGGCCCAATCACCGAAAGAGCCTCTAGCCAGTATTGCAGTTGCATGAGGCAGGTTCAGTGAGTCACCAGGTAGAGATGATTAGAGTTCACCAGATTGATACAGGTTCACACTCAGTGCCAGGACTGGGTCTGAGGTCACTCAGCAAAAGTCTCAGGGTATAGCAAGTCTAGCTGCTCTCCACTGGGTGCCCACATATTTTTGTTGTGGGGTGGGGTGGAGTCTCATGGAATCATCAGGGTGAGGTTACGAGTTTATCAGTCCCAAACTGGTTTGGCTCTGTGAAGGGAAGCTCTGCACCACTCAGGCGCGTGAGGGCGAGTGGCCCCCATCCCTAGAGCCACATAACTTAGTCTGTCCCAGGTTCTGCTAGGAGCTGAGCTCAGCAGGGTGGTTCTGCCAGGAATCATGAGTCACATCCGTGAGGCTAGTGGATCTCCTGTGAGGGGGCAGTGCCAGTCAGGGTTGGGGAAAGATGGGGAGGTGGCCCCCACCCCAGAGCCACCCAACTCAGTCTCTTCTGGATTCTGCCCAGATCTCCTGGGAAGCCCATGCTTGGCAGGGCAGGACCACCAGGAGCCCAGAGGGTGGGCTAACATCTCTCCCATGAGGTCAGGTTCACAGGAAAGTGAGGAGAATTACCCGTTTCAAAGGCGCACAACCCAGTCACTGACACCCCCAAGTCTGCCTGGACCTCTGCCCCCTGGCCCAGGCAGTTGACTCCTCAGCAGGGCATTGCTCCGCAGGATAGGGCGATAGGGAATCTGGAGGGTGGGGCTTTGCATTCCCCAAGCTGATGCCACAAGGAGGGGAGTGCTCCACCCAAGAAAGTGGATGTCTCTGGTGTGAGAGAGAGACTCAGCACAGGGATCCTGGTCCCTTCAGCTCTCTCCCAGAGCCACAAACCCCAGTCTCTCCTTATACAACACTAGTCCACTTTGCCCTCAATAGATATTTTAACTAAGAAGACATACAGATGGCCAGCAGGTACACGAAAAGATGTTCAACGTCACTAATTATCAGGGAAATGCAAATCGAATCACAAGGCGATATCACTTCATACCTATTAGATGGCTATTATCAATAAATCAGCAAATAACCAGTGTTGGTGAGGATGCGGAGAAAAGGGAACCCTTGTGCACTGTTGATGGGAATGTAAGCCGGTGCAACCACTGTGAAAAACAGTATAGAGGTTTCTTAAAAAATTAAAGACAGAATTATATTTTACTTCTAGGTATTTATCCGAAGAAATGTAACGCACTAATTAAAAAAGATATATGCACCCCTGTGTTCATTGCAGAATTATTTACAACTAGGGGCCTGGTGCACGAAATTCGTGCATGGGGGGTGGGGGAGGGGAGGGGTACCTCAGCCCAGCCTGCCCCCTCTCACAGTCTGGAACCCCTCAGTGGATGTCCTATGATGGCCCCAGTCTGCCAGGTGCCTTGTGTGTGTGTGTGTGTGTGTGTGTGTTGCCACTGGGGACCTGCTCCCAGCCACATCTGAGGCTTGGAGCAGTCCTCCTGTGTGTGTCTACCTGCTGGGGGCCTGCCTCCAGGCTTGGAGCAGGCACCCCCTCTATGTTGATCTCTCAGACTCTTGCCCTCCCCTGCATGTTGTTCTCTTTTTTTGAGCTGTGGCCAGGGCTGGGTGCTACCTGCCTCCCAAGCTTGCCTACTGCCCATCTTCCTCCAGCCACCAGAAATCAGGGAAAACCCCACCTCATGGTCAGGTCAGCCTTTTCCTGGTCCCCGATGCCCCTCAAAGGGCCTGGGCAGCCGGCAAGCAGACCCCTGGCCCCCAAGAGCTTGCTTTCCTGCTCCCCAGTGCCCCCCAAAGGGCCTGGGAAGCCGCCAAGCAGGCCGCCAACCCTGCCACCTCTTTACCACTCACGGGTCCTGGGTCCTGCGCTGTTCTGCCCTGCAGCCACTCTGTGCACTTGGGAGGTCCCTCAGCCCCGCCTGTGCCCTCTCACAGTCTGGGACCCCTCTGGGGATGTCCACCTGCTGGGGTGCCTGACCAGGCTGGGTGAGGGGCTGATGGCTGTCTCCAGGCTGGCCAAGCCCCCCAGGCACGTCCCTCACCCCATTGGGTTGTGGCCAGCATGGGTGATGGGCTGATTGGCGCTTTCAGGCTTTAAGGCTGCCCACAGCTCCCATTGACCTAATGTCCCAGCAAGGCTGGCTGGACGCAGGTTTCTGGGGTTTGTTTATCTTCTATAATTGATACACTGTTCCTTTAAGGCGGCCCTCTAAGGAAGCCTCCTCTCTGCTTCACCTCCTGGTATCTATAATGAGACAATGTTACTCTTAGGCCTGCTGTTTCCTTCAGCTCCCGAGGATTCTATGATTGTTATTATGTTGCAAATGTGTGTTTTGCTAGAGCCAGTTTAAGCGGAGCGGGCACAGTTTCACTTTCACTCCTGCCGCAATGGAAGCTGCCGTTTACTCAGGTCCGTGAATGGCAGCTTCCATGTTGGCTGGGCTAATTTGCATACAGCCGCTCTGATTGGCTGGTGGGCGTGGCTTACCTGTCTCGGAGAAACAGTTAATTTCAATATTACGCTTTTATCAGTTAAGATAGCTAAGATATGGGAACAGCCTAAGTGCCCACTGTGAATGAATCGACACAGAAAATGTGGTATAGCCCCAGCCGGTTGTTCAGTGGTTAGAGCATCAGTACACAGACTGAAGGGCTTCAGGTCCGTTCCGGCCAAAGGCACATACCTTGGTTGCAAGCTCGATCCCTGTCCTGGTAGGATCACATGCAAGAGATAATGAATTTGATTTGTCTCTCTCACATCGATGTTTCTCTCCCTCTCCCTTGCGCTCTCTCTACAAATCAATGGAAAATATCCTCAGGTGAGGATTAACAAGAGAGAGAGAGAGAGAGGGAGGGAGGGAGAGAGGAAGAGAAAAGGAAAGAAAATGTGGTACAAACATGCAATGGAATATTACTCAGCTTTAAAAAAGAAGGGAGTCTTGCCATCTGGCAACACGGGTGGACCTTGAGGGGAGCTCTGAGCAGATGATAGCAATCTGCAGTGGTTGGGGAGCTGAAGACTGAGTTCAATCACGTGGCCAGTGACTCAGTTAATCACGCCTCGTAATGAAATCCCGAGGGAAATGTGGACACTGAGATTAGGGCGAGCTTCCGGGCAGGTGACCACATCAGTGTGCTGGAAGGATGATGTAGCCTGGCAAGGACCTGGGAGCTGGGAGTTCAGGACCCCCCCCCCCGCCCCCCCGCCCCAGACTTCTCCCTACCAGCCTCCTCATCTGGCGAGTGCCGATTTGTATCCTTTATAATAAAACCGAAATGGTATGTATAGCAATTTTCTGAGTTCTGTGAATCGTTCTAGTGAAACATCATCCTGAGGGGAGAGTAGGAAGCCGGGACCTCGCCTAGTCTGAGGCACAAGCAAGGAAGTGGCTAGAGCATGGGCCACCCGGGAAGAGCTGCACTTTAAACTCCCAAATGTGTAGCCCGTTGTTCAGACGTGTGGGTGGCCTGAGGACCCCTCAAGGGTGGCTACGTGAAGGATGACAGTTTTGTTGCAGACTGTGGCCTTCACCTGTGGAGTCCGGAGACGCGGTATCAGAGCCACACTGCAGTATTGCAGATACGAAGGACAGGAAGAAGCCATACTCCCCGCGGTTGCCATTGGTAACAAGAGTGAAGGAGATGAAGAGGTCTCCACGGGCAAAGCAAGCCTTGCCGGACCTCTGCTCTTGCAACCAGGGCATTCTCCCTCCACTGCCAACCTCAGAGGAGCTGGGTTTTGGTAATAAGGTAGGTGAGTTTTCCCAGGCCTCGTAGGTACAAATGAGGTTATATTTATGTTCTTATGTCTCGAGTTCTTCCCACATCCACCCCCGCAAAGTGCCAGTGCCCCCGTGACAACTTCTGGAGTGTCCAGATGGCTCGGGGATGCTCACAACAAGCACAGTCAGCTCTGTCTGAGGCCCGCAGGGCACTGTTGCTTCCCCTGGATGGTACCGTGTTGGATAAACGCTGCTTGCCTCTCTGGGTCCCCTCCTCAGCCAGGCCTGGTGTCCTGCAATGCCGACCTTTAGGAATTGCATCATCCAGGCCTCTTTGCCCTGGTTTACGGTCAGGTTCAGCCAAGGAAGGCGCTGGAGGGAGGAGGAGGGTGAGGTGAAGGTGTTTATTTCCTGCCGCCTCCCAACAGTGTGTTGGCTGATTTCCCCTTAGGAAGGCTGTAGCTCGTACGCAGGTTCAGGAAGCAAAGACACAGCTGTCTTCCTGTGTGTACACTGCACAGGCGTGTCCTTCTATGACGCAAAATAGTGAGGTCACTATTTGGCAAGAAGCCTCCTTTGTCTAAGTCAGTATTAAAGTATATTACTGACCAGCAGGTAGCGGGGCTTGGAGGCGGCTGCTTGATGAGCCTATAGCTCTAAGGACGGCTTCTGGACAGCTCAGATGTTAGAGGCGGCTGCAGCTTTGTATTGTTACCTGGCTGGTGTACCGCGACTGTGTGGGACTTCACTTTGGAGAACGGCTTTGTCTAGTAGGTCCTGTTGTAGGAATGGCTATATGGCCACTGGCTCCTACAATAAAGACTCTTTATGTACCCACGACTTCTTGTGTCTTCGTCTAATAGCTGGCATCCCAGGAGGTCCATCCAGGAGGTCCAGTCCCTGGCAGCGGGCCTCAGGCCTGACACTCCCCTTGACCTCTGGCAGCTGGAGCGCATGAACTAAGTACAGCCAATCAGGTCCTCACCTTGGCTTGGTCACTCACTACGTGTGAGAACTTGGATACGTTATCTAACCTCTCTGAGCTTCAGTTTCCTTCTCTGTGAAACGTGCTCCTCGATGCTCGTGTTCTATGGATCGTTAGGGAATTTAAGAATGCATTCAAGCATTCTTCAAAGTCGCCGATTCACAGGAGACCTCCCACAACTGTCTGTGCTGCTGTCAGTTGAACATCCCAAAATGCAGGAGCTCCAACAGAAGGTGCCTGACACCTCCAGCCATCCTAAGCGCGAGGAGGGGCATTTGAGAGTTGGGGTAGCGTGGGAAAAACTGCTCGCAGTTGTGTTATACAGGGGGGGGGGCAAAGCAGGTTTACGGTTGTTCATATGGAAAATAACACAATAATTCATACAAAATAATACAGGGATAAACTGGGTTTCACGTACAACTGTGAACCTACTTTTGACTAAATATTGTTTATATCAGTCAAATATATCTTCTTATATTTCTTGACAAGAATGCTTTTCAAAGAGAGCGGGCAGGAGCCCTGAACAGCCAGGGTAGCTGGCATATGAGAGAGAGTGACTAGAGGGAAGAGGCTACCAGGGGAGAAGGTGCGAGAAAGTAGCTGAAAACAAGCTGAACCCATAGCTCAGTGTTGTCTAAATAGTCCTGTGCGCGGTCTCCCGGTGGCGCCCCCTGGTGGGGGTGGGGGTGGGATGGGGCTGGGGAGCCCACTAGAGGGGTGGGGTGAGAGCAGCATGGGTGCTGGTGTCAGGAGACCTGAGTTCCAGTCTTGTCCCTGACATTCATGAACGAACTGGGAGCTCGCTGAGTCTTATTTCATGTACAGTGACATAGGGAAATACAGGCGCCTGCCTCACACTGGTGGAAACAGCAAATAAACCATTGATGCTTTCATCGTTTATGATTCACATACCATAAAATTCACCCCTTTACAGTATACGCTTTCATTGCTTTTCATACTCGTAAAGTTGTGCAAACAGCCCCACTGTCTCGCATTCGAACATTCGTATCGTCTGCACCCTTCTCAGTCACTTCTTATTCTTCCCCCAAGAGGTTTCTTTTCAAACTGTGTAGTGATGTGCCCGTTTAGATTGGTATAGAAAAGTGGGTTAGTAATAGATGTGATCATTGCTGCACAATAGTCTGCTCCTAAAGAAATATCTCAGTGCTTTATCTGATAGCGTTATCAGGATCAGTAATCCGTGGCTTGAGAACTGTGTCAGGCATAAACTCAGCTGGGGAATGTTCAAGGTAAAGAGGCTTAAGAAACACAATTTATTTGTCTCTTAGAGAGTAGCCTAGGATGCTCACTGCTCCATCTTCCCTAGGCTATGGCTTTCTTCCTCAGGACCCAAAATGTCAGCAAGAGCTCCAGCCATCATCCCTTGCTCCAGAGAGCAAGATGCAGGAAGGGCTGAGCAGCGCATGCCACAGGCTCTCAGAAGCTGTCACACAAGACTTCTGCTAACATCTCATTGACCAGAACTCAGTGATATGGCCACACCTAGCTGTAAGGAAGACTGGGGAATCTAGCCTGATTCCAAACAGGCAGTTAAAATGTGAGGTTTGCATTGTTATGAAAGAGGGGAGAACACTATTAATATCAGTCAGCAATTGCTATAATAATTCTGCATAGCAAGCAACACATAACTCAATGACATATAACCAGGAGCATTTCTTTTCTTGCTCTTCGGTTGGCAGGGAAAGCGTTGCTTAAGGCTGTAAGTCCACTGGGCTAGGACCGAAGCTTCAAGTTGGCTCCAGTCTATGTATCTCCATATTTTCCTTGAACCAGCCCCACTAGGACATTCTTTTCATAAAATTGCAGGAGCACAGAGTGGCTCTTGAGACCTCTTGAGTCACTCCTGGCCACATTCCACTGATCAAAGCAAGGCACAGGGCCACTCCAATATCCATGGCAGGAGCTGTCCTCCGCTCACACTACTAGGAAACACTGTAATGTCACATGACAAAGGGTGTGAGTGTAAAATTCCAATACAGGAAGTGTCTAAAGAATGGTGAGCAATGACTAATCCTACCACAGAGGACAACCAACGTTTGCAGGAAATGTAGTATCAGTGGCCATGGTCCCCCAGAATTTCTCAGGGATCTGCTGATGCTGTTGTTCTTAAAATTGAAGTCTCGCCCTGCTGGCATGGCTCCGCGGTTGAGCTTCAACCTATGAACCAGGAAGTCATGGTTCAATTTCCAGTCAGGGCACATGGATTGTGGGCTTGATCTCCAGTGGTGAGTGTGCAGGAGGCAGCGGATCAATGATTCTCTCTCATCATTGATGTTTCTATCTCTCTCCCTCTCTGAAATCTATAAATATATATTAAAATAATAATAACTTTTTAAAAAAATTGCAGTCTCCTGCTCTGGCTTCCTACTTTTGATGGCCCCACTTTCCAGGTAGGGACTGTGTCAGTATAACCTCTCTCATAGGCTTTCTAAGCTAGAATTCCTAGTTCCTGGCCTCACCAGCTACCCTACCATTTCCTCTGAGATCTCACCAAGAGAAGCAGGGCTTCCAAGGGTTCCAGACTCCCCCCACACCCCCACCCCGGGACCAGCTGTGGTCAGACCCTTCTGCTCCAGTTCCCAGGAGTCCAACCAAGGTCAGCGCCCTTTCTTCTGTTCAACCATCCAAACACAAAAGTGTTCTGTGCTGTTTCTTGTACAATATGGTTTGATGCTGTATCTGGCAGAGAGTGAAGGCCCTCAAGTCACAGAAAAGCTTGTTTATCTTTCCTGGGGTAGGACAGGAGTCTCACAGCAGTGAAAATTCAGAACTCAGATTCGCTTTTCAAAGGGTGACCTTTCCATCGTTTATATTCTCAATAAATCACCCTGCTAAATTGTAATTGGTTGAGCTTAAGGCAAAATTCCAAGAGGCTTCAACAACATTTTCACATAAATAATCTTCAGTGTGTTTCAGTACTGCTGCTCTGCTTAGTCCATTTCCATTAGTAATGTGAATAAATCACTTTCTTGGATACAGTCCAAAGTTAGCACCAATTATGAAACCCACTCAGGAATTAGTTAATGCAGAAGCTATTGAAAAATAGCTTTTTTTCAATAAGAGTTGCCCCCTCTCTGCTACAATCTTCCCTCCAGGGAGGTTGTTTTGTCTTTACAAGCTGATTTCTAAACATCCTCTCAGGAAGGTTACATAAAAAAATAAGCCACAAATATTTTCTAAAGTTAAACATACACTTATAACCCAGGAGTTCCATGCCTAGGTATTTTCACCCCAGACAGATGAAACTTCTATCCATCCCACACAAAGACTTGCACATAAATATTCATAGCAACTTTATTCTTAACAGCCCCAAACTGCAAAAGCCCACATGTCTATCAACAGATGAATGGCTAAACAAATTGTGAAACCTCTTTGGCAGTAAACAGAAAGGGATTGTCTGTACATGTGACAACATACTAGTAGATGAATCTCACAGATATTATGCTTAGTGAAAGAAACCAGACACAAGAGATCATGTACTGTTTCATTTCATTTATATGACACCAACTTAGTTTGGGCTGCTTAACAGAATACCATAGACTGGGTGACTTGTAAACAACAGAAATGTATTTCTGGAGGTGGGAAGTCCAAGATCAAGGGGCAGGCAGATTTGGCATCTGATGAGGGCCGTCTTCCTGGTTCATAGATGTCTGTCTTCTCAGTGTGTCCTCACAAAGCAAAAAAGGCACAGGAGCTCTCCAGGATCCCTCGTTTAAGGACACTAATCCCATTAGTGAC
>PVJC01036999.1:0-17413 GCA_004026665.1 Murina feae | reverse complement strand
ACCGGGAAGTGGGAAAGGAAGGCAGCAGGGGACGGGTGAGTGGGAAAGAGTTGGCGGCCTGCTTGGTGGCTTCCCAGGTCCCTTCCGGGGATCAGGGAGCAGGAAAAGGCTGGTCTGACCACAAGGCGGGGTTTTCCCTGCTTTCTGGTGGCTGGAGGAAGACGGGCAGTAGGCAAGCTTGGGAGGCAGGCAGCACCCAGCCCTGGTCACAGCTCAAAAAAGAGAACAACATGCAGGGGAGGGCAAGAGTCTGAGAGATCAACATAGAGGGGGTGCCTGCTCCAAGCCTTGATGGTGTGCCTGGGGGCAGGTCCCCAGCAGATAGACACACACAGGAGGACTGCTCCGAGCCTCAGATGCGGTTGGGGGTAGGTCCCCAGTGGCCACACACACACACACACACAGAAGGCACCTGGCAGACTGGGGCCATCATAGGACATCCACTGAGGGGTCCCAGACTGTGAGAGGGCACAGGCTGGGCTGAGGGACTCCCTCCACCCCGAGTGCACAAATTTTTGTGCATCGGGCCCCTAGTTTTATATATATATATATATATACAGTCCTTCCCTATTGTTTTAGAGACACAACCTAAGTGATTCAGGGACAAAAATTCAGGATCTCTATAATTTTATCTATTTGAAGAAAAAGAAATGACTGATGAAGCAAATACAGCAACCTGTCAACAATGATGACATCTAGACAGAGGGTGCACCTGTAGAGCACACATTCTCTGTACCTTTCTTCGTGCTTAAAAATTTTAATAATAAAAAGCAGAAATAGAACAAAGAAGGTTCAGGAGCTCGTAAGGAATATTAAGTAACATTCTGGTGCCTGGTTTACTCATTTGTATTATAAATAAGAGTGATTAAAAGAGCGCAGGAAATACCCAGCTGGTATGGCTCAGTGTGTGAGCGTCAACCTATGAACCAGGAGGTCACGGTTCGATCCCCGGTCAGGGCACATGCCCAAGTCGTAGGCCTGATCCCCAGTGTGTGCAGGAGGCAGCCAATCAATGATTCTCTCTCATCATTGATGTTCTAGCTCTCTCTCCCTCTCCCTTCCTCTCTGAAATCAATAAAAATATATTTTTAAAAATAGCACAGGAATAGCCCGAGGCTGGATAGCTCAACTGGTCAGAGCGTCGTCCTGATACACCAAGGCTGCAGGCTTCATTCCTGGTCGGGGCACATACAAGAACCAGCCAAAAATGCATCCATACACGGAACAACAAATCAATGTCTCTCTGTCTCCTTATCTCCTTTTCTTTCTAAAAATTCAATAAAATAAAAAAGTGTATAAGGGACACTATTGCTTCAGCCTTGCCAGTGTTCCCCTGAGTGTGAGTTCAGCTGAAAATGGTGTCAAAAGTCCACATGTTAGCCCCTTTGTGACGGCGAAGAAGAGCTGAATGGCTTCCCGGATCTCCCAGAGAGAGCGCCTGGCGGCCACTGTCTTCCTCCTGACGGAGATTCTTCCAGAGCACAGATGAATGTCCCTAGCAACCCACCCAACGTCTCGTAAATCCTGTTTATTTTTCAAAACAGGAGAGGGCAGGTGGGTTGCGAGGTCAGAGATGAGGCTGATGAACCAGTTAGGCCATTTCTGTTAGTCCAATGACCAGATTCCACTGTATCATCTGTGGTGTCAACAGTTAACTTCCCAGGCAGAGCCTTCTGCAGGGAGCATGAATTAAGGGAGTAAAAGCATAACCGGCGGGGTGTTGTTCCCCTCTTGGCCTTTTCTCCAAGTTTTCTAGTTACCCACTGAAACTTACCAAGTGAAGCTACAACTCAGTACTGAAGCTGGGAAGACAGTGTTGGCGATGAAAGAAGCAGGCACACAGACATCGAGTTAATTTCCTTCCCGATGAAGGAATTTCTGCAAAAAACAAAGACCATGGGATGCAATGCTTAGGTGTGTATCATTCCCACTTACCTAGGTCTGGGAGTCATAACTATTGGAACAAACTCAAATGTGAAAATGCAAAGAGAGTCCCCTGAACCACCAAAAAATTACAAAAAGCTTCTAAGACAGGCTCTGCTCCAATACCCACCAACACTCACCATGAGAAAAAGAGCCCATGGAGATGGCTATTGGCAAAGGAACCTAGTGCTGACCATTTTAATTCTCAAGGAACTATAACAGCTGACAAAGATGGGTGGCATCAAACATCACCAAGAGACCATATTGATTAAAGATCGAGCCCTAAATGGTTTGGCTCAGTGGACAAAGCGTCGGCCTACGGACTGAGGAGTCCCAGGTTCGATTCTCGTCGAGGGCATGTATGTTGGTTGTGGGCACATCCCCAGTGGGAGGTGTGCAGGAGGCAGCTGATCGATGTTTCTCTCATTGATGTTTCTAACTCTCTATCCCTCTCCCTTCCTCTCTCTAAGAAATCAATAATAAATAAATATATTTATATATTAAAAAAGATCAAACATCTGACTTATCTCTTGTTAATCTGGTTCCAGCTGGCTGGCAGGGTAGCCCCGCCCATCAGGTAGCTTTAGGTACTGTTCATCCCATGCTTTAGTGATAATGCATGCAATGCATGTCTACATATTTGCCTATAGGATCAAAAAGAACCAGCAAGAAATATGTTTTTAAAGGGAGAAAAGTGAAGTTACCAGTTACTAGCCTCACATTGCATTCCCTAAGAACTCACGTCATCTTCATTCTGCTCTTGTAAAATTCAAACATGGCAGAAGCGGAAAGGAGCTCGTGTCATCAGAGTGATTCTTCCAGAGCAGCTAAAGCCTGGATGTCACTGAACATTACAGGTTCCTGTATGTAGTAGCTGATATCAGAGGTCAGCAACCTGAGGCCCACGGGCCAAATCTGCCCCCCGCCCCACCTGCTTTTGTAAGTAAAGTTTCATTGGAACACAGCCAAGCCCATTCATGTATTGTCTATAGCAGCTTTCACATTGCAAAGGCAGAGTTGAGCAGTTAGGTTAAAAAAAGTCTGTTTTGTATAGCCTAACCTATAGGGTGTCCCCTCAAAAATGCATACATACTTTAACAGCTGATAACTCCCTTAATTTTGAAAACGAAATGCATGTTAATAAACACTGACTCCGTAACCATTCGAAGTGTGTGTATATTTTGGGGGACACCCTGTACTTACTACCTAGCCCTGAACACAAAAAACAGCTGACTCCTCGATCAATGCCATGAACGCTGCAGTCAGGCAGAGCCAGACTGAGGGTCCAGCCCTGCCTCGCTGTATGGCCTTGAGCACATAGCTTAAGATCCTTCTGTCTCAGTCTTTCTGCCTCTTAAATGGGGGTAATTAGAACAGCAGTAGCTAAGTTTATTTACAATGTGCCCGGCAATGTTCTAGATGCATTAATTCATTTAAGCCCACAACAACCCTTTGAGGTACACACCGTGATTGTCCCCATTTTATGGGTGAGAAGCCAGAGCCACAGAGAGGTGCAGCACCCCCTCAGGCCTCGCAGCCAAGATGCAGTGCCCTGATGTGATGAGGTCAGGCGGGTAGCAGGGTTCTTCTCCCAGCGCCTGGGTTTTAGGCAGCCCTCAGACACTGTAAGTGTTGCCATTATCAATACTGACCATAAGCCATCAGAGAGGAACAAAGTAGTCGTATCTGAGATGACCCTCCAAACCTCGCCTCTGTGGAGAGTTTATTAAACAGACACCGTCAGGACACGGCTGCCTCATCACAATGTGTTTGGGGGCTGGGGACGGTGACCCACACACGGGGTTTGCTTTCCTCGGTTTCTGGATCGTCAGTTTTTCAAACAGGATTCTGATGCCTTAAGATCTTCCAGAAAGTATGGCAACTAGCGGTGCCATTTAAAAGGACAAGGAAGCCGGGGGGACCGGGGGCGGGGGGTGGGGGTGGTGGTGGTGGGGTGGTGGGTGAGAAGGAGAAACCTCATGAAGATGAAACCAGCTCAGTGTCTATTCAGCCGGCTGGTCAGTTATGGCTCACACACAAACCACAACAGACGCCTGCATACGTGAGTTAACTTGGCTTGTGCAAACCATTTACTTTCTTTATAACGGAAAATGCGACACAAGTCACACACTTGCTGTAGAAAGTGCCGGCAAACACTGGGAAATAGAAAAAAACAAATCACCATGATCTCATCTAACAACCCCTCCAAAACGGTGGTGGTCTCCTAGTCTAGTTGAGACACAGGGCGTGTTTTTTTTGTTTTGTATTTTTCTTCTTCCCCTTCCTCCCCTGCCCCCCTCCACCCCCCCACCCGCTGCCACAGATATGATGTTCTGGGCCACAATGTAAAAGTGTAGGGAAGTGCTGGTGACAGCACACCCGGGGCGGCTGAGAGAACACCCTACTCTCTCCATTGTGAGTGGCTGTACGCTTCCCTCTTTTTTTTTTTTTAAAGAATATATTTTTATTGATTTCAGAGAGGAAGGGAGAGGGGGAGAGAGAGAGAGAGAGAAACATCAATGATTAGAGAGAGAGAATCATTGATCGCCTGCTTCCTGCACGCCCCACCCTGGGGATCGAGCCCGCAGCCCAGGCACGAGCGAGCCTTCCCTGGGAATTGAACCTCGACCTCCTGGTGCAAGGTTTATGCACAACCCCTGAGCCATACCAACCAGGCTCTTTGCGTTTTATCACCAAGCCTGAATCTGTTTTTTAAGGCAAGGAAAACCCCACAAAAGATCAGTTTTTAAGTTTAAAAATGTAATAGTTAACAGTGAATTCAGAGCAAACATTTAAATCACTCATATCAGTCGCAAATATCTCTCCATAGACCACAGAGCAGCCAGCATGAGCATATAACAATACTCACTAACTAAGCTTCCCAGGAGACGAAGTGGTTAGTCCGACGGTGTCCACATAACTTCCAAACAAACCGTCAATTCAGGGGAGAAGAGTCCCAGTGTGACTACTTTTTACTTAGTTATGCTCATGTTGCACAGACACTGTGGCAGAACAGCCTGTGTGGAGTTTAAAGGAGATTTATCCCATTGAATTCCCTTGGGAGCCCACCTAGGGGTGGGAACACACTGCTGTGCATTTATCTCAGTCCCTGGTTGTTGGAAGAAGGACGAAATTAATTCCTATCGGCGTGGGAAACTCTGGGAAAAAAGAAGCTGAAGCCTTTCCAACCACATGTTCAGGTACCACCCAACTGGATCCTTAGTGACAAATCAGGCAGATATAATGCGCGTTTATAAAACAACACACAACTGAAAGGCAATGCTAGTGGGCTATTTCTTGGTAGAGGGATAATGAGCAATCTTTGCTTCCTTTGTGCTTCTCGGTCAGTGTGATTTTCCTACAATGATCACATAGGTTAGAACTACCTGCATAAGGAAGGAAAAACACAGGAAGTGATAATAATGCACAGAAGGGAGGCCGAGCAGGCAGGCCCACACCAGGGTGGTGAAGGTAAGCTGGGGTAGAAACTTCTGCACCTGATGTGCAGAGGTGATTGTCCTTCCTTATCTTCCACTTCTTCCTGCACATTTTTCCTCAGGTCCAAAGAAAAGGCTCAAGACCAGAGGCTGCACCATTCCTGGAGTGAATTTTCATAGAGGTCATCAAGCATCAGATCAGCACGTGCCCCGGTCAGGGAGTCCGGACTTCTGACCCGCTGTGTACTTACATGATCACCACTTGCTCTTTAAAAATGTGAATACAGAGAACCGAAACTATGATCTTTATCCATCTATCCTTCCATCTATCATCCATCCATCACCCATTAATCTATCATCCGTCCATCTATCACCCATCATCCATCCACTCTCCACCCGCCATTAGAGAGAGCGCGTACTGTAGGAGGAAATAGCATGGATTCTACAACCAGGCTACTTCCATCTGAAACCTGGCCCTGCCTCTTAGCGGCTCTCTGGCCACGAGTGAGTGACTAACTCTCTAGGATGAACACTCTGGACTCGTGGGTCTATTTTCTGAGTCAGCCTTCTTTTCTCAGGAAAGGTAGCTCCTGCTGACAGCTGAGTAGTCTTGCACCTGCTTCCTTTCCTGCCTGTAGAAGTCTGAGGGTTCGAAGGCCTCTTTTCCTTTTGTACTATCTCTGCTCATTGCAGTCCAAGCTGGCTGAGTTTCTGCCAATACATTTCTTTTTAACCAATTGTGGGTTTCCTATGAATCCAGGAGTGGCTGAGCTGGGCGAAGTTGCTGATAAGATGTTGGCCAGGGCCCCAGTCCTCCGAAGGCTTTCCTGGGTCTGGTGAATCCATTTCCAAGGTGGTGCATTCACGTGATTGACAGTTCCTGGGTGGTGCTGGAAGGCTGCAGGTCCTCAGCATGTGGGCATCTCCATAGCGCTGCTAGGTGTCCTCAGGGCATGGCAGCTGGCTTCCCTCAGAGCAGGTAACCCAAGAGAGAGGCACGCAGAAGCTGCAGTACCTCTGATCTTGTCTGGGAACTTACACACTGTCCTTAGCTCAGTCTCCTACTGGCTGCACAAAGGCATGGCTGTGAGAAGGCGAGGTGAGGCAGAGGCCACCTGGAGGCTGGCTGCTGCAGGACTCTTTCAAAACAGGCTGGACACAAGTTCCCTAAATGTCATGTGAGGCCTTGGGGTTTTCTTTAGGTTTGAGCTCTGGTTGATGGAACAAGCATTTATTTAGTACCAGCCATGGGCCAGGCACTGGGTGAGGTTCTGAAGATGTAAAGATGAATACGGATCTGTAGTACATGTTTCAAGTGGGTGAGGTCACCATGGAACCCATGTGTGCATGAGACAATACGTTCACACAGTCTGATAGGTGCATGGTTAAGTGCGCTGGCTGTGCTGTTGGAATCAAGAGAGGGCCTGCAGCCAGACCTTGGCGTGAGGTGGGGGATGAGGGTGCCCCCCATTACAGGGGGAAGGGGGGCAGGAATGATTTCCTACAGAAAGCAACCAACAGTTCATATTAGCAGTTATTATGAGCCAGGTCTTATGCTAAGCACCCATAATAGCATCATCTCAAGTAATCCTCTCAGTAAGGAGGTGCATACTATAATTATATTTGTTGTTTATTTATTGCCTGTCACCCCTTCTCCTACTAGAATTTAGGCTTCAATTGGGCAGTGGTTTTTGTCAGGTTCTAAATCCCCGGCATCTAGAAGCATTCGTTCCTGGCGGAGTTAGCTCTCGATACTTTAGACCAACCACTGACTACCCATTTTACAGATGAGAAAACAAAGGCTTAGGGGCGGGGGGGCTTCCCAAAGATCATACAACCAAGAAGTGGCTGAGCCAGAATCCCAACCCATGCTCATATTCACGGTACTGAACTTTCCCCCCGCAAACACAGTTGTGCCTTCAAGGAATGGACAGCTTATTGGCAAAGCTGGTCATCGTGGTGCACTATTAGTGCTATGAACAAGTGTTTTCAAGATTTATTGGGGAGGACGGGTTGGAAACTGGTGGGCAGGTGGGAGTTAGCTAGCAGGGGCGATTAGCATTGGTCATGGTTTTCCTGAAGGTAAAGTTGAGCCCGTAAGACCATATTATGATGCTGGGACTATATGGGGAGTCCTAGCTGGTAGGAGTCACCAATCCCAAGGTCAAGCCATCCTTAAAGCTGAGTAGGATAGATCACCAACCTGCTCAGGCACACAGTTATCCATTCCCGTCTCCTGCTCCTCATTCAGAGCTCCCACTGTGCTCTTAGCACCCACCACCTGGGGACTCCCTCCCATGCCCACTGGTGCTCAGCATCCTGTTTGATTCGGCCAAGACCACAGTTACTAATTGTCAACAGAGACCCGGGCAACGGTTGGGACTCAGTGTGAGACGAAGAATGAAAGGCACACTGGGCTCCAAGCCACAGGACAGCGTCAAGAGGAAGACGCTATCTTTAGCCATCTTCGCTTCAGCAACAGTGTTTCTGTGAAATGGTGGAGGCAAGAAAGAGCAAAAATAGGACCCTCTCTCACGATGTGGGCACACCCACGGCACCAGACTTAGGGTTCCGCAGCGCAGTCACTGGCCCTCTGGCAGGCAGGAAGTGACTCTGGTTCTTTCAAAGTTAAAGTTTGAGAAATGTCATCAGCTGCCTCTCATTTCGCTCTGGGTTGGCTTCCGCAGTGCCTGCCACGGTAGCTGGCATCTGGGAGGGATGTCTTGTGAGCCTAAAGAAAATGCTCTGTGTCTTTAAAGAGCTGTGTGCCTGCTCCTCGCCCCCCACGCCGCCCCCTCAAACGGTAAAGTCATACATGCTCACTGCACGCGATTCCACAACATACACATGTGTAAATAGGAAGGAAGTCAGCCAGAGATGACCAATGACACCATTAGGTCTCCCTTCTACTTCCGGTCAACGCCCGTGCCTGTTCCACCTGCAGGGTGTCAGTGTTAGAGCTGGTTCTAGGCCAGGCCTTCTCAGCCTTTTCTGGGCCCTGGGCCCCTTTGAAATGCTGATGACACCCATGGGCCCCATCTCAGAGTTGTTTTCAAATGCATGAATGTAAGCGCAAAGGAAACCAACGATACTGAAATACAATGATCAAAATACTTAAAAAATCTGTCACTTAGTGCTTCTTTGTGAATTCCTTTAAGGACAACATCTCGTGGGGGGCGGGTGGGGTCTAAGAACTCCTATAACTTCAAAGTAGTGATGAGCGGAAGTGATGGTTACCACCATGGTAACGGGAAATATCTGCTAGTGGTGATAGTCATAGGTTGCTGTGGCTTGTTCCCTACATGTATAATGGAAGGAATGTCAAATTTTAGTTAGAAGGCAGTGAAAATAAAGTTTTTTCCCCCTTCTATCCAGGTTCACCACAAAATCTACCCACGAGGCACAGGTGAAGAACTGCTCTAGTCTGGACTCCCAGCGTTTGCATCCAGCTTTGCAGTTTACCAGCTGTGTGGCCACGAGCAAGTTACTCACCTTCTCTGGGCTTGTTTCCCTACTGTAAATGGGCACAGTAATAGTATCTGTCTCTTAAACTTACTGTGCATAGTGAGATGCCCAAGAAGAGTGTTATTTAAGGACAACAGGCTCAGAAAACCGAGTGTGACTTTAATTCATGTGATAGCCAAAGCTCACCTGATAGGAACTCATTTGGTGGCAAAACTTGACCTCGATTGACAGAAGACTGTCTGTGTGAATGTTTATACCTTCTTGCTGCAGAAATATTCACGTGTGTGATGACAGGGTGCTGTCCCGGACCCTGACTGACACATGGCTTATACATGTATTTCCTTTTCTGCATTGACACAAACCCTGCCTGTCACTCCTGGGCCTGTACCTCCCGGGCTTAAAATACCTCCTTTTTCCTTTAGCTGCACCTCAAACTCACTATTTCATTTTATTCTCATCAGTCAGGTAGGGGAGGCACGATCACCTCCATTTAGTTAATGGGGAAACTGAGGCATGGATTCCCAAGTTGTTAGGCAACTTATCCAGACTCCTAAAGGACTAGAACGTTAGTGTACGGGCAGACCCAGCACGATTGGGCCTGTCGACACCAGCGGATCCCTAGGAATTAGTAACAGGAGAATTGTCGACTCTTTTTAAAAATCAGATGCTGCCCTAGCAGGTTTGGCTCAGCGGACAGAGCGTCTGCCTGCAGACCAAAGGGTTTGGTTCTGGTCAAGGGTAGGTACCTCTGTTGCAGACTCTTCCCCTGCCCTGGCCTTAGTCTGGGCTCTTGCAGGAGGCAACCAATCGATGATGTGTTTCTCTCACGTTGATATTTCTGTGTTTCCCTCTCCCACTCTCTCTAAAAAAAAAAAATCAATGGAAAAATATTCTCAGGGTGCTAACCGTCAGTGAAACACAGTAGGTTCCAGTTCCTCTCAGGGTCTTGTTAAAGGTGAGCAGCACAGCAGGGATCATGATCAAAGCCATTCCTGACTGAGCAGTTACTGTTGGCCAGATGTGTGTGTGTGATCTCCTTTAGCCAGGATGGTGGTTCTACTTTTATCTCCATTTTACAGATGAAGAAACTGAGACCCAGACAGGTTAAGTAGCGGCACCAGGCCACACAGCCCGTTGGTGGCAGGGCCAAGAGTTCAGCCCGGCGCTGTCTAGTGAGCCAGAACCCTTGGCAACTCGTTCTTTCCACCATGTTTCTCTCCGTATGAAGGTTTTGTTCTCTTTTCCAAAACCCCATCTCATTCTACGAACCTTTTCAAAGGCTTTGACCTAAAAGGAGAAAGCAGCAGTCATTCTACTTCTGGGTACTGATCCTCAGATATAATCAGAGACACAAACAGAGAGTTATGTTCAAAGCTTTTTGTGTGCCGTTATACAAAACACAGAGATAAAAAGGACTCTGTGCATTTCCTAGGAGAAAATACTACGCAACATCACAATGGCATTGTTAAATAACTTATTCCAAAGAAATGCTCATAATAAATGGTAGGTTTTAAAAAGGGGATTAAAATCTGTAGATCTAGCATCAGCCTATACCAGGAGCAAACGAGTCCTCTGGTCAGATCAGGCCCCTGTTGGTTTTGGTACAGCCTATTAGCCAAGAATAGTTTTTACATTTTAATATGCAAAGTGTAAAAAAAGACGATGCAGTCTTTTGGCAAGAATGTTGCTTGAGTGGTTGAGGGCACTGCCCTTGGACTACAAAGCCTTAAAATATTTACTGTCTGGCCCTTCACAGAAGAAATCTGCTGACTCCTGGCATGTATGAAACAAGCAGTCTGTGGTTGCATTGGACCCATGGAAAAATCCAGAATCATCTCCCCATCTCCAGGTCAGCTGAGCAGCAACCTTCATTCTACCAACCTGCTATCTTAATTCCCCTTTGCTGTGTAACGCAATAAAGGCGCAGGTTCTGGCTTGGGGCGGACACATCTGGTGGCCTAAGACGAGAGCTGTGTCTCCAAACCCAGGAGGATATAAATGTTTTGCAACTGTTATTTTTATTGAATCCTGAAAGGATCCTGAAATATTCATGCCATTATCTCCGTTTTGCTTAGGAGGACCCCGAGGCTCAGACAGTCAAGGGACTTACATAGGGTCACACGGCTACAGTGTCAGCTTAGGACTGAGCCCAAGTGCGTGGGGCTCCAAGCCTGGGTTTCCAACCAGGCTAAGCTGGCCCTCAGTGACCCACGAGGAACCATCGCTCTCCTCAGTGGCTGCACCCGAAAGCTACAGAAACCTTAGTGAATTCAGTCGCTCAGCCACGTCGATTTCAGAGTGAAAATAAAGGCAGAGAGAGCTTCTAAAGACCTGGGTTCAAATCCCACTTTAGGCAAACGACGCCAGCTCCCCGGGCCTCAGCCAGCTTCCGGGGATGAACCGGCTCTGCATGGCGCCATCCGGGAGTGCCCGCGCCCTGCAGACAACAAATGTCTCTCGCTCTTCAATGTGCCAGGCTCCGCTCTAGAAATCTCTAAAGCACCCCATACGGGTTGGAGAGGATCACTTTATCGGAATCACACACATAACTTTGAGTTATATTAATAATAAGAATGACCAGCGTTACCAAGGGCTTACTGTGTGCCAGGCCCTGCACTGTGAGCTTGGCAAAGTCATCCTAACCGCCGGCCTTGCAAAGCAAGTGCAAACTTCCATGTCCCTTAGTCCAGTGTGGACACGTCCTTAATGAAAGCCCAAACTGAGAGCCAGGTAGCTCACGATCATAGGAAGAATCCCCAGGCTTGAGGGGCGAGAGGCTCCTAGCTGGACACTAACTCCCATTTCCATCCCGAGTTGGGCCTTTGATCTTCCCGCTCACAGATGACAGGGCTGCCCACAAGTCACAGGAATTGCAAAGTGAGTTTCTGTCCCCTGAGTATGAAGGGTGCAGGCACTCAGGGCCCTCTCCCTAACTCTCCAATTCTACGATTTCACGAGCAGTGAACAGTGAATGCTGAAGGCCTGCTCATTCCTGGTCCAGCTGCTTCTGCAGTAAAAGCGTTTGCATCCGCTCTGTGCTCGCTGCAGGGGAGGGGAACCCGGACTGCGATGACCAGTGTCTTCCTGGGGAGTAGTTCCTGTCCGCGGAGGGCCACCGCTGGGACTCACCATTCGGTGTGTTAGTTGCCTCTCAGAATGAATTTATGACAAAAATAAGACAAGACAAAACAAACAAAACCCCAAACAACTGTATTTCAGAAGTTTCTGGACCTTGCTACCAAAACGGAGAAGGAGCTGAGATTTGTACCCTACAAGTAGCCTCCCTATAAATTTGGGGAAATTATCCCAATCCTTTAGGCCAACCCCCACGTTTGGTGGCAGGAGGGTGGCATGGGGGAGAGTCAGTATACAACGCTATTAATTGAAAGATTGAGAAATGAGTTCTAGCCCAGCTGGTGTGGCTCAGTGTTTGTGTGTTCTCTTATGAACAGGGGGTCACAGTTCCATTCCCAAGTCAGGGCACATGCCTGGGTTGCAGGCTCAATCCCCAGTAGGGGCGTGCAGGAGGCAGCCAATCAATAATTCTCTCTCATCATTGATGTTTCTATCGCTCACTCCCACTCCCTTCCTCTCTGAAATCATTAAAATTAAAAATATTTTAAAAATATATTTTTTAAAATATATTTTATTCATTTTTTTACAGAGAGGAAGGGAGAGGGATAGAGAATTAGAAACATCGATGCGAGAGAATCATTGATCAGCTGTCTCTTGCACAATCCCTACTGGGGATGTGCCCACAACCAAGGTACATGCCCTTGACTGGAATCGAACCTGGGACCTTTCAGTCCGCAGGCTGATTGATGCTCTATCCACTGAGCCAAACCGGTTGGGGCTAAAAATATTTTTTTTAAAAAAAGAAAGAAAATGGGTTCTATCGCTCTGACCATCATCCATCCATCCATCCAACTAGCAATCCACACTATTTAAATGACAACTGCAGCTAAAACAGGAAGACTGGATACTTGGCCTAAACAATTTGGCGGTAACACTTCTCAACGGGAAAAAGGCGCTTGGCCTTAGGTGCAGCCATGCCACCTCAAGCATTTAAGCCAACAAAAATAAAAACCGGGGCATGAATATAGATACACACCATTGCTTGTAATGTGGCAGAAAGAGCTGGAAACAACCTTTCCGCTAACAGAGCTGTCAATTACTGCTCAGCCACTTCACTGCTGAGTTCCTCAATTTCCCCATCTGTAGAACAAGAATATGCAGAAGACTTCCTGGTGAATGGCGAGGACTAAATGAGCCAATGCTTAGACAGGGTTTAGAAGTAGGCTGGGCACACAGTACTCCCACATCCACACACGATGGGGCAAAAGTGGGTTTCCCGTTGTGAGTAGGCGGAACACAGTTTGTTCGTACGTTATTGCTTATTAATTGCATTCTTTTCCATATGCACAACTGGAAACCTACTCCTGTCCCACCCCGCAGTTAGAGTTCAGTAAAAATCCAAACGAGCCCACAGACGACAGGGGAGGGAGAACGTGAGCGACCGCATTTGTGCTTTTTAAACGAGGACGTGCCTGCTACTTAACACGTAGGTTTATTTGAAGACGGAACGTTTCTCAGGAAGGCTACACAAGAATCGGTGGCCGATAACAGTAGTTCCGTCCAGACTCGAGAGGGTTAAATGTTAAAATGCAGCAGAGAAATCTGTCTGCCTTCATTTAAAGACACCGAGACTACCAACAAGTCTCATTGATGGCTTACGACAGAGATAGGATGAAACAATTTGGGTCATAACTGCCTAACGTGGCTGAGTTCGAAACTAGCGGTTGAGCCCTGACTGGTTTGGCTCAGTGGATAGAGCATCGGCCTGCAGACGCAAGGGTCCCAGGTTCGATTCCAGTCAAGGGCATGTACCTGGGTTGCGGCACATCCCCAGTGGGGGGTGTGCAGGAGGCAGCTGATCGATGTTTCCCTCTCATCGATGTTTCTAACTCTCTATCCTTCTCCCTTCCTCTCTGTAAAAAAATCAATAAAATATATTAAAAAAAAATTAAAAAAAAACAACAAAACAAAACAAAACAAAAAACTAGCGGTTGAATTAAAAGAGCGTTTGAACCAGGGACTAAGAAGCACTAATAATAAAAACGTGTTTTAAGAAAAAAGCCAAATACAAGCCTGAACATGATTAACAGCAATAAAACTATATAAAACGTGAATCTCTGGGATAAAAAAAAAACAACTAGGAAACCTATGAACTGCATTTTTAATTCTCTTCAGAGTCAAATACCAAGGACAAATGAACGATAGCAAAACAAAGACAGAGCTCTTGTGTGTATGAGATACTAAAAGTGGGTTAGAAGTTGGTAAGAGGCAGTTATGTCCTATTCGTGCAAACAGCACCACCGCAGAACGAAGCAGAGCCCATGGCTCACACTGGCGGCCCGCGCTTTTGTAGTGTGAGGTGCAGGCTCACCTGTGTAGCTCGCCATTCATCTGCGCTTGTTAGATCTTTACAAATCCGGGACATTTTACAAACAAGTCTTCCGGGGGCGTTAGTCTGTCACAGACCTTTCCTTGCCCGACCAAACGCTACTTTCCCGAAACAGTCTTTTGAATTTTGTTGTCCACCATAAAGTTATCATCTTTAATGAAAAAATGCCTGCTGAGGTGACTGCGGGCCATTTGGTTTCCTCCTGTTGGGGGGAGGAAAAGAATAACACTGAGTGGGGCTGAAGGTCTTTATTATCACGTCGTAAATGAGCAATGGCATCTGTCAATACAAAGAGCCTCAGAGGGCCCCGCAGAGGAAGCTGCGGCAGGGGAGGCTGACGAGTGACAAAATGGATTTTTATTAACCTCCTGGTCCTACGTCTCTTTTCCTATTTTATTTTGCCTCATTCGCTTTGCAACATAATCAGCCTATAAAAACACCAAAACAGGAAGCTGATGACCATTAGAACGTTCACGTTCCTGAAAAGCAGTAAGCGCTGTATCCAACCACGGGCATTTCCACAGACAGGTCGTGGGTCGCTTCTCTGCGACACCTCTCTCCTAGAATAGCACGGCCTGCTTGCCTGTGTGTTAATTCTCGCAAAGTTTTCATATTTGGGTCATAAACATCTTTCATGACACTGGTAAAATGGCCAAGGTGTTTATGAGCTGCAAGAAACGTTGACGCCAAATGTGTAAAAGCAGAAACGGGAGCGTTCGCAGTTCCCCGGCGTGGGGGAGGGGAACCGGAGGCCCCAGTGGTTGGGCTGGAAGTTGTTAAGGCGGAGGAGGCCCCATGAAAGTGTGTAGTCAATGTTCACAGTCGAGCAGGTGTGCGAACAGCAGGTCACCAGGGCGCCTGGAAGACGAGCAGAGGGTCCTGGTGGCTCCAAGAGGAAGCAGCTCCCACCCTGTGCACGGGCCCGGCTCTGGCTCCAAAATTCCAACAGTTTGGGCCCATCACGTTTTCCACAGAGTGTTAGAGCCTGGGCACGAGCTGGGTTCCTGCTTCCACGGAAAGTCATGGGTTAGAGTCCAGACGCCTTACCCTAAACACACCCACCCTGTGGCAGGTCTGAATTTGTTCTGACACGGAGAGGTGTCCATGATTTCCTTACAATAAAGCAGATTTTAAAATCATATGCTGCTCAGAAGATCCTTTTTGAGTGTGGCCATTGTTTTTTTTTAAAAAACCAGTATATACGCCGAGAAAATCACCGGGGAAATAGCCCACACATCACCACAGGTTTGATTATGCTGCACTCTATTTCTGGATTGATGGCGTTTATTAAAAACGGCATTTGTGATCCCAATAAATAAAATAAAATGTCATAGATCTACACCTTAAAGCATACTAAAGCCCCGGCCAGTGTGGCTCAGTTGGTTGGGTGCCACCCCGTGTACTGAAAGTTGCTGGTTTGATCCTGGTCAGGGCACATTCCCTGGGGTTGCGGGCTCAATCCTCAGTGGGGGTGTGCAGAGAACAATCAATGTTTTGCTCTCACACTGATGCTTCTGTCTCTCTCCCTCTCTCTAAAAATAAGTTTAAAAAAATCTTTAAAAATCTATTTTAAACGTATGCATGTAAAACCTGGCGAAATCTTAGAAAGGTCTGGAGTTTTCTCTTACTATCATTTTCCCGGTTTCGATAGTGTTCTGTGGTCATATGGGATGTCACCATTAGGGGAAGCTTGGCGGTGGCTACATTTCCCTACTATTTTTTATATCTCTTGTGATCTAGAATAACTTCAAACAATAGTTTTGAAAGGGCATCTATTGCCCAGTCGGCAAGGCTCAGTGATTGAGCATAGACCCATGAACCAAGAGGTCACAGTTCCATTACTGGTCAGAGCATATGCCCAGGGTGCAGGTTCAATCCCCAGTGTGGGGTTGCAGGAGGCAGCTAATCAATGATGCTCTCTCATCATTATGTTTCTCTCCCTCTCTCCCTCTCCCTTCCTCTCTTTGAAGTCAATAAAAACATACTGAAAATAATCTATATATATAAAAACCTAAGCGACCATTTGACCAGTAGCTATGATGTGCACTGACCACCAGGGGGCATATGCTCAACACATAGGCATGGAAACATGGAACGGGCTAATGAATCTCAGAGGGAAGTGGGGAGGGCGGGAAGAGATTAACCAAAGAAGTTATATGCATAATAGCATAATAGAGGCCTGGTGCAGGAATCCATGCACCGTTGGGTGGGGTCCCTTGGTCTGCCTTGTGGGGACCGTGCTGAAACCAGTCTGACATCCCCTGAGGGGTCCCGGATTGTGAGAGGGCGCAGGCCAGACTGAGGGACCCCCCTACCGGTGCACGGATCCACGCACCAGGCCTCTAGTAAAAAATAAAAGGGCGGGAGAACCAAGATGGCAGCATGAGTTATATACCTAAATGCACAGCCTCCACACCTATATTATAGAAATACAGCCATTCAGATAAACAGCCATCCTCCAGAACCAAGGGAGGGGAACCGTTACACCTAGAAAGCAAGAGGAGTGCTCTGAGACTGAACAGAAGCTCCTGGCGTCCAAGGTACGGATGCGAAACGGAGGCGGTGGCGGCGCAGCGCGCGTGGCAGGGCGGGTGAAAGGGAGCGGCAGCGGCGATCGGGTCCGCGGCTCAGAAGATTAAAAACTCCCAGGTCGCACTGAATGCAACGCAGGCTGTAGGGCAATGGGGCGGTGAAAGACCAGTGGCATTCTAGGAGTGCTATTAGCAGCTATCACTTACGCGGAGATTCCGGGACTGAGAACCATGCGCAGACCCCAGGGTTTGGAAAAGCCAAACCCGGTAGAAACTGCGGCATCCGCAGAGGGGATGCCATTGTGAGTCGCTCCACCCCCGGTGATTCTGAGACCCCGCCCCACCCCACCTACAACCCCACCCAAGCTATTCCCCTGCCTCCCTGCAGCACAAACTAAGGGTCTGCAGCTGAGACAGAACTCCAATAGATCCAAACTCCAAACAACGAGGAGAAAGGCCTGCAGGTCATTTCCCCCCAGTGATACCTCCCAGTGATAACTACAACAAGACTGTGCACCCAGCCTTCAAAGGCATACAACAAGAGTAGCCACCCCAGGTGATTGGGGAGGCTGAATCACTGGGCCTTATATAGG
>PVJC01036998.1:0-17436 GCA_004026665.1 Murina feae | reverse complement strand
CCTTGTGGTCAGGCCAGCCTTTTCCTGCTCCCTGATCCCCGGAAGGGACCTGGGAAGCCACCAAGCAGGCTGCCGACTCTTTCCCACTCACCCGTCCCCTGCTGCCTTCCTTTCCCACTTCCCGGTGCCGCCAAGGGGTGTGGGGAGCTGCCAAGCAGGACCCCGGCGCCTGCAGCCTTGCTTTCCCGCTCCATGATGCCCCTCAAAGGGCCTGGGCAGCCACCAAGCAGGCCGAGACCCCCCCTGCCGCCTCTTACCTGCTTCCCGGTGCCCCTCCAACCCTGCCGCCTCTTTCCCATCACGGGTCCTGGGTCCTGCGCTGTCCCGCCCTGCAGCCGCTCTGTGCACTCGGGAGGTCCCTCAGCCCGGCCTGTGCCCTCTCGCAGTCTGGGACCCCTCGGGGGATGTCCACCTGCTGGCATGCCTGACCAGCCTGGGTGAGGGGCTTTAAGGCTGCCCACAGCTCCCATTGACCCAACGTCCCAGCACGGCTGGCTGGACGCAGGTTTCTGTGATTTATCTCCTATAATTGATGCTGTTCCTTGAAGGCCTGGGGTTATCTTCTATAATTGATACACTGTTCCTTTAAGGCGGCCTTCTAACTAACGAAGCCTCCTCTGCTTCACCTCGCAGGGTCTATAATGAAACAATTGTTACTTTTATTGGTTAGGCCGGAGCTGCTCTTTCCTTCAGCTCCTGAGGATTCTATGATTGTTACATTGTTTCAAATGTTTCAAAGCTGTGTTTTGCTAGAGGTAGTTTAATCGGAGCTGAGCTGAGGGGCGCAGCTTCACTTTCGCTCCTGCCGCAATGGAAAGGGCTGTTTACTCAGGTCCGTGAGTGGCAGCCGCCATGTTGGCTGGGCTAATTTGCATACAGCCGCTCTGATTGGCTGGTGGGCGTGGCTTACCCTGTCTCGGAGAAATGGTTAATTTTAATATTTCGCTTTTATAGAGTAGATATGCTACTATGCCCTTTCATATCTTTTAGTTGTACACCCAGAGACCACAGCAAACAATTATTCCTACAGATTCAAGTAACCACAATATATTCTGCTTGAATCTGTCACTTTTTACAGAGTAAGTTTTAACTCTTGATAGTGTCTCCTTCCTCTAAATTGCAGTAAATACAGCTATCTTTGAAAAGGTTGGAAGAAGATCAGTGAATCCAAAGAGGCACTCTTCAAACACAGTTCAGGGTCTAAGTCTGAACTTGTACAGGACATGTATAGATACACCAGTGGCTTACACACACGACACACAAACAAATAGATACTCACCCCTCAAGAAAGGCATATACTTGGTATAAAACATGCTAAGCAGGGATGCCTCAAGACTTAATTAGTGCTCACAAGCTTTGTGACACAGAGTGAAAGATACCATAGACACAGAAAACATTACAAAAGTGTGGCAATACAATACCTCAAAAGCAAGAATCAGTTTGTGACCCTGATGTAATGAGGATTCCAGGGACCACTAACAATCTCCACTTACAAAGCAAAGCATGGAACAGACCCAAAGTATCAAATGCCCTGGAACAAAGAGAAACTGACATGACAAGTCCTGAGCTGTTCTCCTCGCTGTCCCTTCTACATGAGTGCCACAGTGCAGTCAGGCACTGCTTTCACTGAAACAGACTTTTTTTAAATGATGTCTACCTTCTGTCATTAAAACAGCTTACCTCCTGCCCTGTAGCTGCTTCCATATCAAGAAACAGATCCAGAAGAGATCTGACAAGACGAGCTGCTTTAGCCTTGCTAATGGAATTCAAAAAGGGTCGCACATACTTCAGGAGTCCTCCAAGCTCTGAATAAAGGCAATTCAGAAAGGAAAAAGTAAGTATCAATATTAGGAACAAAATACACATTTAAAAAATAACCCAAGATTGTAAAATCAGTACTTATGTCACTGGAATCAGTCTAAATGAAAGTTAGTAGGAATGGAAAGCATTCTTACAAGTAGGAATATCAAAAATAAGTAACAACATATACCAAATATGAACTGTTCTATTCCCCACTCAACCCCTGGATTACTTACTGTAAGGGCCTTGGGAAAAGCTCATCTCTCTGCCTCACCTATCCATTTTAATGAAAGATAAACAGCAAAGTATTCATACTCTCAGAGATAAGTTTGCTACAACACGGACTATCCTGTGCCTCTGCCACCTTGGACAGGTTATAGGAGTTGTTTGCTTTTAATTTTCAAATCAGCCTTAGCAGTTCCCCCTGAACAGAGATTTCCAATTCCAGGTTCCCTTTTTCCTCCCTTCCCCAAGTACTCCCCAGTTTAGCCTTTTAAAAATATCAGTTCCCAGGCAATCTTTTGAATAAACTTTTTACATAAAAGTTAGGGTGTTTTTCCCTTTTAATATTCCTCATTAATCTTAAAAACATAAGTCTTAAACTATGATCAAAAAAGGGGCCCAGCATAAAGGTTTCCCCCTGTATAAGGAAAGAAGTGATACAATAAGTCTAAGGGAACATCATTATCAGGAATTTCTAAAAATTAGAGAATATTTCAAGTGACAAATAAGGAAGTGCTTCTGAAATGTAGGTTAAAATTACGATAGAGCCATTGCCTCTTTATTATTCTCCAATTGTAGACTCACCCTCCTGAGAACTCTAAATCAGGGCAAGCGAAAGTCACGCTCCTGAGAATGCTAATTCAGGGTCCTGAAATCTTCATCTGCCTGAAAAGTCACGGGATGCATGGGAATGTATCAGGTACAAAAGGAACCTTATACAGAGTTGGAAAGGTTCATTTTTCTCTTGCCAATACTGACCTTTGATTTCCACTGTCTAAGATTTTTTCCCCATTCACACTCCGGCTCTCATACTTCACTCATGCTGCATTCCCATCTGGAATTTCTCCCCATCCTCTTAACCTATGTGAATCACTTATCTTTTTAGGTCCAACTAAAGTCCTGGTAAGGCTTCCAAGTCAACTCCAGACTACACTGATTTCTACCCCTTAAAATCACTCTGTGCTTATGAAAATTCCAATTATATAATCATAGCTTTTAAAAGTAGTCTAGCCCTAACCAGTTTGGCTCAGTGGATAGAGCAACAGCCTGCGGACTCAAGGGTCCCAGGTTCCGATTCTGGTCAAGGGCATGTACCTTGGTTGCGGGCACATCCTCAGTGGGGAGTGTGCAGGAGGCAGCTGATCCATGTTTCTCTCTCTTCGAGATTTCTAACTCTCTATCCCTCTCCCTTCCTTTCTGTAAAAAAATCAATAAAATATATATATTTTTAAAAAGTAGTCTAGTGCGATGTTTCTTCTCCCACAGCATTACCTACTATGCTTGAACAATTCTGAATAATCTTATATGACAGAAATGTTCAGAAAGCAAACTACTCCAATGCTGGTCAAACTAAATTTTTTTGAAACACGAGTCTATACCCTCCTTTCAAGTGGCTTCAGAGATTTGAAGATGACATTTATATCTCCCTAACTTTCCCTTTCTCCAAGCTAAATATCTTTACCTGTTTCAACTGTTCCTCCAATGTCCTGGTTCCCAGATTCCTTATCACTTTTGCTGCCCTCTTCTGAATAAACTCTGGTTTGTAGCTATACCACTTGTAATACCCAGAACTGAAAACAGTGCTCCAGGTAGAGTGCGACCAGTGGAATCATGTCCTAATTCTTTTCACCTAGCCACCACATGTAACACAAACAGCGTGTTTTGCTTTTTCTAACAGCATCCTTGGTTCAATGAATCCATGAAGATCTTTTTGCGGAAACAGGTAATTCCCCACCTTCCTCTGTTTTGATAAATATTTTAAGTATATACCTTTATTCTTAAGCACACTGAATTTAATCTTGCTGGCTCTGACAATAAATCTTAATTCTGTCCTGCACTGAGTCATCTACAAAAATAAGCACACCTTCTGAAATGGCTTCAGCCATGCCAGAGGCTAACCAGAAGAACAAGGAGAGATCCCTATGACATGATGCTAGACATTTTCCTTCAGGTTGACAAATGGTCCATTTGTCATCACAAATTCATAACCTATACCTGTTATTATGGCAAATCTTCAAATATACTGATATATTAGATATGTAGTCTTTATCATTCCCCTAACCTAGGGGTTGGCCAACTTTTTCTGTAAATGGTCAGATAGTAAATATTTTCGGCTTTGGCTGTTAAGGTCTTAGGGTCAGGTACTCAACTCACCCTAACTGTAGTGCAAAGCAGTCATAGGTAATCCTATATAATAAAAAGGTTAATATGGAAATTGTCCCCTTGGGCAGGAGTTCAACTTACTGGGAGTTCGACCAGGGGGCGGGGTCAGCAGGCCAATAGCCTAGGTTCCCTCCCCAATCTTGGAGCCAGTTAGCCAACCTCCCGCACTGTCCTCCTCCCTCTGACCCCCCAACCCAGCCGGCCTGGGTTGATGGGCTGGATCTGGCCAGACGGACCCCACCCAAGCACGAATTTGTGCACCGGGCCACTAGTATGCAAATAAGTAGGTATGGCTATGTTTAACTAAACCTTATTTATAAAAACAACTGTCCAGTCACTGTCTGTGGAAGAGCCCTGCATATCCACGGTCTAAATAAACCTAACCAAGAAAACCAAGAGTGAATTTGAAATAATCTTTTCTTAATAAATCCACAGTTCTAAGTGATTAAAACATAGTTATAAAATAATCTGTCCCAGAACTTTACTGATGATTACCAGTTTATTATGTCTAGTATTTTTTATTATCTTTTTGAAAAGTGAAATAATGTTCATCCATACTGTTTTCTTTCTTAATATATTTTATTGATTTTTTACAGAGAGGAAGGGAAAGGGATAGAGAGCTAGAAACATGGATGAGAGAGAAACACCTATCAGTTGCCTCCTGCACACTCCCCACTGGGGATGCGCCCGCAACCAAGGTATACTGCCCCTGACCGGAATCGAACCTGGGACCCTTCAGTCTGCAGGCCAACGCTCTATCCACTGAGCCAAACCAATTAGGGCCATACTCTTTTCTTATATCTCTCCATCCTCCACGATTTTTCTCAAAATAGTAACAGTGGATCTATAAATATATCTGCTAGAACTATTCTTTTGACACTAAAAGACAGAAACTGAAACTTATTTAAAGAGACTATCTGCTGCTCTCTCTTCTCTCACCTGGCTTTAATTCCTTCTGATATTATTTCTATGTTTTTCTTTTTTGAAAACCATTTTCCTTCCTGGAAAAGGCAGAGGCAAAACATGTGGTAAGCTGTGTGCCTTCTCTCTAGCACCTACTAGCATGACAGTATTTTCTCCAAGCACTGAGTGTGTTATTCTCTTCACACTAACAGAGAAACAAATGACCTCTTAGTTGCCAAAGGACTCAATTCATTCTTTATTTTAGCCTACTATTTTTTCTTATTTATTCTTGGTTACATTTCCTGTTTCTTTCCATTTTCACATACACTAAATTAAATTTTTTAATTTCCACAGAATCGTATAACTAACTCCTTCCTCCTATTCTGAGATTATGTGCAATTACATGATCAGAACTTCCTTTAAAACCTCACAGAACTCAGCATAATTTCATAGTCTCAGGCTATGAAATCTGCAGACCCTGCACCTAGGCATCATGTCTGATAATATTCAGCAATACTTTCCATCACGACTTTGCACAGGACATAGTCTGATTCACTAAGTCCCAAAATGAGTCCTGTCAGTCAGGAACCTTATCTTAAACTTTTTCAGTAGAGCACTTAGCACAGTGTTAGCCATGTATTAAACACATAAAAATTGAAGATTCATGAAACAGACATATTTTCTGTTCTCAGAAATCTCCAAATCAAAGAAAACAATACAAACCTATCAATTATTAGCAGCTAAGTAAGGTAAATGAATGCAGGCCCCAAGACTTCCTTAGGGTTTCTATTGTATATACCTATATTCATCACTCTTTCTTAGAAAACAAGTTTTTAAAAGTTCTTATGATTCACCTGTTAAATTCCAATAGGATTAAGAGTACACTGCTAAACTTCTCAGGTATGGATTACAAGGAAGGGAGGGCAAGGAATAAGAAGAGAGTAAAGCATGAAAAAGGAAATTTCAAGTAAAACAACATTTTGGGATAAATTTTCTGAAGCACTGACTATATACTACATGCCGTTTCTAATTATCTATGCTACTGCAGGGAAAGACATTTGGATGTTTCAGCAATAGAAAAATCTTAAATCATTTCACTTGGTTCTATAATTCTTTCAAGAAAATGACCTTATTAATAATACTTTGTATGGACTAATTATCAAAACTGTTCTCTAACTCCAAAGCTCACATTAACTGATGCCCAAAAAGAATCCATACCTGTGTTAAACAGGAGAGAAGTCAACATAAAAAAAAAGACACCACCCACCACTGATAATGCATAAGGGGATAACTATGGGAAGCAAAAACCATTATATCATGAGGCCATGAACTCTGTAATAGGACTCCACGGGCTCAAATCCTGGCTCCCTCAGATACTAGCTGACAGACCTTAAGACAGTAACTTTCCTGTGCTCAGTTTCCTCAGGTGTAAATAGGTGGTAGAATTTACCTTATGGAGTTGTTTCAAGGATTCAATAAGCTAAACCATGTTTGTGCTTAAAACAGTAACTAGCCCTAGCTGGTTTGGCTCAGTGAGCAGAGGGCTGGCCTGCAGACCAAAGGATCCCAGGTTCAATTCCAATCAAGGGCATGTACCTCAGTTTCAGGCTCCTCCTTGGCCCTGACTGCCAGCCCTGGTCAGGGCCTGTGTAGGAGGCAAGCAGTCAATGTGTTTCTCTCACATCGGTATTTCTGTCTTTCCCTCTGCTCCACTCTCTCTAAAATCAATGGAAAAATATCTTTGGGTGAGGATTAAAAATAAATAAATAAAATAAAATAACTAGTAAGTAGGTCTTAGCACTCAAAAACTGTTTTGTATTTTTTTAAAAAAACTTTTGGTCATTTTTACTGTTGTTGTTTTTTTCCTTTTTTAAAATATATTTTTATTGATTTCAGAGAGGAAGGGAGAGAGATAGAAACATCAATGATGAGAAAGAATCACTGATCACCTCCTGCTGCACGCCCCTCACTGGGGATTGAGCCCACAACCTGGGCATGTGCCCTTGATCAGAATCGAACCCAGGACCCTTCAAGTCTGCAGGCCAATGCTCTATCCACTGAGCCAAACCAACTAAGGCTATTTTTCTTATATAGATATTTTAAATAAGATAAAGACCCACAGAAACATATCCTCCCAATTTCACACAACTTTCTACTGATTTAGCCTAATAATTTGTCATCCTTAACTGGGAAAGATCTTAGTTCTCAAGTTCAAGAAGTTTTGCTATCTTACACCTAACATTCTCTTGAATAACAACATAATTTGAGGGAAAGTAATTCATGAGGTCACCTACCAGAGCTTAATCCATTCTAATCAGATAAACTCTAAATTCACTGTAAGGTCATCCAAAATCATCCATTTTAAGTTTAAGCAGGCTTCTCTAACTACTATTACCACTTTACTAGTCAAAAGCCCTTCATGGTCAACAAGAATCTTATTCTAAGGACATACCTATCACCATTTGAAGCCTAGAATTCTAGTCAATGGTTCAATCACAACTAGAATGTTTGGGCAATGGCATGCACAAAGACCTAGGTATCAATGAAGAAATCTTGGGAAGGCTCTTCCCATTTAATGTCTGACCCATCCTGTAGCAGGAAAAGAAGGATATTAAGTTACTTACATGCAAATCCCTAATCATTTCCACCTTAAATACATCAGTGCTGCTCAGTGAACTCACTGAAGACTGCTGCTGCTATTGCTGCTGCCTGTATGAATGGGGATACAGCTAAAATTCAAACCACAAACAAATCCCAGATCATTAAATCTAAGAGAAACAGCTTTTCCTGCAGCTGCAGAACAAAACTCTCCCATGAAAGAACTGAATTTAAAGGCCTCTTAACCTCTTGCTAATAAAGTGAAGCTCCTATATTCCTTCACTCCAACAAAAAATTGCAACTTCACCCTGCATTACAGGTAAAAAGAGAAAGCAATCCATTTGGAGCACTTACCTGCAGCTTGTCCAGTCTTCGCCAGGAGAGACCCCAGTTCCAGGATGCTCTGCTCTTTGACCTGCACTGCCTCCTCATCATTCTCCTGGATGTCACGCTTCACTGGGAGAAGAAAATCAAAACCTCTTAAAATTCTGACAAAAAATGCAGACTAAAGGAAATTTCACCCTCACAAGACCAATTACAAACTCCGTTACCAAAAGACAAACTTGAAAGCTTTTAAAAAGGTAGAAAAGTCATGGACATCATAATAAACTCTTCTATTTTTAAATGTGCTTTTCATTCTATCAGAATTTCCCTTGCCCACATACACTGAGATTTCTGTAGCAGTCATTTGGTTAAGACAAAATTTAAACGAAACAAGCTCTTCATACCCGTGGTGGTAAGCCCCAGGCTAGGCACTGTTATGTGAAAATATTCAACATGTCTGTGCATTTACCTGCCACAAACTAAAATAAAACTAATGACTACAAAGTCAAAAGTCTTTCAATAAACCACCCTGACCGGTGGTGCTCAGTGGTTAGAGCATTACCCTGCACATCTTGAGTCTCTGGTTTCATTCCCGGTCAAGGGCACATACCTGGGTTACAGGTTTGATCCCCAACCCAGGTTGGGACATGTGCAGGCATCAACCACTCTCTCTCTCTTTCCGTCTCTCTTTCCCTCCCTCCCTCCCTCTCTCCCTCCCTCCCCCCTTCCTACTCTCAAAAAAAAAAAAAAATCAATGGGGAAAATATCCTCAGGTGGATAAATAAGCAGTCTCCCAGGAAACTCCAGGGTGAAAGCCTCCGCTGAGCGGTGCTCGGGCCGCAGCTCTGAAAAGCCGTTCCGGACACCAGCCCCTCACCGCTCCGCTCCCGAGGGATGGGTAGGAGCCCGGCGCTTCCGACTGGGCTCGGGACCTGTTAGGCTAACTTTGTTCCACTTTCCACCGTTAATGACTATCCCACATCGGAACACTAAGCAGCCTCTTCAAACCTGCAGAGTCCTCTTAGTGACCATCTCCGGTGACCACCTGTCTTCCAAAGCATCATGACTTGACAAAAACCAAGACTCCGACACTCCACAATGGAGTCCGGGGAAAAGTAGGGCTGTCAAGCATCATGACGCCAGCTCTGCCAGGGACGCTTTCAGGGAACTCTCTCCTGTGCAGCGGCCAAGCAAAGAGACACCCTCCTCACAGAGTTCACCGTCATTCCCACTTCCTCAAAGACAGAACGCGGGGCGGGCGCGCAGAAACTCAAACCTATGCTCCTCACGGCAGATCGAAACGTGCGTGTGCGCCACGGAATGAAAACACACAGGCTACAGGGACTGCAAGGGCTCTGGTTCTGCCACGGTGGCCGACGGGTCGCGATCAGAACTTGAAAAGGAAGCACCCCGTTATTTACCAACATCACCCACTCACAAAAGCACCTTAGCTCCCAGGAGGAGGCCCCCTCTGCCTCCGGGACCCCCAAAGACAAAGACATCCAGACCTGTCACCGTCCTTCCTCCACGCACGCTGGGACACCAAACTTCAGGCCGGCCGACACGAAGCCGGCCTCCCGGAGGTCCCCGCGCACGTGCGTTCTCACTACTTGTGGATCCGAACCAAACCCGCCCCGGCCGCGTGAAGACGATCACGTTACTGCGGTGCCCTAGTTGGACCCTTCGTGGCTGCACACGAAAAGCATCCTCTGCCACCGCGCATTCACTCCTGTTCACCCCCGAACCCTGGGAGACACCGGTCGGGAGGCGGATTCCCCACTGTGCCGGTGCCGAGGCATTTTCCTGCAGCCCTCCCCGCCACGGGCGGCCGGCCGGCCGGCCGGTCGCAGAGTTCCCTCAACTCCGCGGCGCACAGTGAACTCCCGAACTCACTCCCAACCTCCACCGGGGAGAGGAGGGCGATGAGTCACCTCCTCCGGCCCGACATCTCGCTCTTCACACCCCACCCGGGGGCAAAGGGGCGCGGAGGCCCCCGCCTCGCCCCCACCCCGACGCCGGCCCGCGGCGTGCGTCCCCTCGGGACTCCCGCGGAGCCCGCCGCCGTGGGTCCGGGCAGAAGCCGCGGCGCCCCGCGTCCCGTGCAAGGCAACTCCGAGCAAGCGCGAGCGCTCGCGCTCCCATTCCCACCCGGACCTGGCGGTGCTGATAACGACGGCGGGAAATGCCTGTCCGCGGCGGGGCTCGCCCGGGCCCTTCCCCTGGAGGCTCGCAGACCCGGCGGCAGCAAGCACGCCGCGGCGCTGCTCCGGGTCCCGGCGTCTCGCTCGGGCCGGAGCGTCAGACAAGTCCAGGGAGTGGTGCGGCCCCGGCGCGGCCGTCCGTCCGTCCCACCCCACGCGGAGCCCACCGTGAGTCAGCAGCCCCGCCAGCGGACGCCGGGACGGTCTCGGGGCTTCCCGCCGGGGTGGGACGCCGGGGGCTCCGGGCAGCCCCGAGCGGCCTGTGCCCCCGGCCCGGCCCCCCTCACACACACACAGTGAGTCAGCAGCGCCAGGACCGGCTAGCCCGGCCCCGCTCCGCCGCCGCCGGCCGACACAGGCCGCGCTGGGACGGCAGGGCCGGGGAGGGGGCGCGGCTGCCTTTACCTATGGAGTGGAGGATGTCGATGGAGGCCTCCCGGTCGGTGCTGAGTAGAGACTGGGCTCTCTGGAACTCTACCACCGCCGCCGCCGCCATCTTACAGCTCTCACACTGTCCCGGCCGCGGCCGACGCCGGAAACACACGCCCGGAAGGCCCGCCCCCGTCCCCCTCCCCCAGGTGGCTCCCTCCCGGAGCACCACGGGAGTTGTAGTCTCGACGCCCGGGGGGAGGGATGAAGGGTGAGAGTGAGAGCAGGGCTGCTCGCCGGTGGGCGGATAGCTCCGCGACACCGCCTAGCGGCCGCCCGCGAGCAAAACAGGACGTGCCTAGTCATGGGAGCTCGGGGCCAGTGAGTCCCCAGCACCCCAAAGGCGGTGCAGCCCCGCTTCCCCTCCGTCGCCCTTGAGAGGGGTATTGGAGCACCCGGTTGGGTGTTCATTGAAAGCTCTTTTCGCTTTCTTCGTAGCTTCCAGGTTTAATCATTCGCTCAGGGCCATCAACAATCTTATCAAGTGCTCACATGTGGCTCACAAAGAACAGCACCATTCAAATTCGTTCAAGGGTCTAACGACAGGTGTGGGAGGCGCACGCGCGCGCTCGCGCACACACACACACACACACACACTTTTCCGGGCTAGAATCCTACCGAATGCCAGCCAGCCTGTGATTAAATCCACCAGTGTTGGAGGAAAGTGATGTCGGAAAGTGAAATATCATCATTGCCCCCATGCACCAGATAAATTCCTCTGGGGAGTCACACCGAAGCCTAAGGGCTACCCACATTCCCCAGCTCAACAAAGGAAAAATGAATGGCCCGGGCTGGTGTGGCCCAATGGGTAGAGCGTCGCCCCCTCGCACTGAAGGGTGCGCGCTGGATTCCCGGTGAAGGGCAGCTACCCGAATTGTAGGTTCGAGGCAACCAAACAATGTGTTTCACATCATGTGTTCTCTCTCTCTCTCTCTCATCCACTCTCTCTAAATTTTAATCCAATTAATATTTAGACGGTAATTTTCACTAATTTACTCACTATCTCTTCTTGTACCTCATTTTCTTTCATTTCTCTTCTTGTAGAGCACGTATTCTATCAAAGAAACCAACTGAAAACTGACGTAGTCCATAGGCGCATCCTTTGCATGCACCTCGGGTGTTGGAGCGTTCCGAGGGCCAGGCAGGTGTTTCACTTCTGGATAAAACAGACCCTGGACTCTTGTCACCAGAAAATCTAACTAAAATAACTAAAAAGTAGTTATTTCAGAGTGAGTCTATGGGTAGCACATTTCCTAGGCTTCTGTGTGCCTCTAATTATTTATACTTACTCCCCAAATTTGAGAAGTGGTTTGGCTGGAATAGAATTCCTAGTTGTCACATTCAGTTTTCTTTCAGCACTTTGAAGAAAGTGTTTGTAAAACTGGAAAGCATAATTCTGCCTTAAATTATATTTTTAAAAAAATGTAAGTCTCTTGTTGAAGGAAGCAATCTGTGCACCTAAAAATACTTTGATTATACATGATTTATAACATTGTTTGCCATCCTGTATCGATAAGAAATGCAAAGACATAAATACATATTTACAACTCAGACAGCCAAAGAGCCTTGATCAAGCAGAGTAAAAAGTCTCAAGTTAAATTTGACATGTTCTTTTGATACCGTAAGTTATAGCCCTCCTTGCTCTGCTTCTTGGGGGAAATAGTATATCCTTGAGATATCAAAATATTTTATGTAAAGTCTTTTTTCTCAACATGTGAAATAAAAATCCCCTTATCCCAGTGTTGACTCCCAAGCTTATAAACCATGTTTTAAAGAATTGAATAAAATCAAAACATCAAAAGTAAGAAATATTGGTCCAAGAGAGCATAGAGGGGATAAATAGTGATGGAAAAAATATTAAATTTAAAATTCAAAAAGAAATATTCGTTTATAACATATGCCTATTACTACTCACTTAAATTATAAATGGTCTCACTTATTTATGCATTTCCTCTGATTTTCCGTCCAATGTAGTGCCATCCCTTGGTGTAGGGAGCAGCTACAGGGTTAAGCCTGGGACTGACCTGTTGGCAAAGCCAGGAACAAGACCCAGCTTAAAGGGCACAGTCCTCTTAGCATAATTAGGCTTGACCTTATGAACTCCCTACTCTTATCTGGGTAGCTAATGGGCTATGGGAGATGAAGCAAGTGTTGCCAAAACAAGTGAAACTCACAAGAACATTGTAACTATGGTGACCACTACCTTGTTTACCTCTGGCTGTAAAATAAAGGCTCAGCTTGCTGTCTGGGTCTCTCTCTGTGGCCTCAGCCAGGCACAGGAAGAGCCACCTAGACCCAGCTTACTCTCTTTGTCTGCCTTTTCTACATCCTTCTCGGTCCCCTCAGGCTCACTGCACCCTTGGCCGTGCTGGGCGGCGCACCTTGGTATTGATTAGGGGATAATAACCAGAAAAATAGTCTGTACATGTTCAGTACAGATATAACCATTCTAACCATGGCAGGCCTAACACATAGTACATGTCAGCAACAACGTAACTTCCCTTCCCCCCCCCTCCCCATATTTTCAATCTGTGATTGGTTGGGCCGCTCGACCAGCTTAGCAGAGGGCCAACTGTATGGATAACTTACAAAACGAAGCACATTGATGTGCTCGCTCTTTATCTCTTTCGCCCCTCCTTCAGTTTTCTGGTCTCCCTGAGGTATCAAGCTTGAGTTTAAAGATACACCCTGAAGTTTTCTGAAACAAGAAGACACACAGATGCTGTTTTTTCCATATGTTCTACTATTTCTCCTGTCTGATGTTGGTGATGGAAGTCAGATGGCAACCTGATTCTTATTTTCTCAGTAATCTGCTTTCTTTTCTCTGGTAACTTAATGTTTTTTGGGGTGTGTGTGTGTGTGTGTGTGTGTGTGTGTGTGTGTGTGTGTTCTATGCTCTGAAATGTCATTATTACATTATTTTGTTTGGGTTTTTTCTCTTTTTTTAACAAATGTTTTTATTGATTTGAGAGAGAGAGAGAGAGAGAGAGAAACATCGGTCAGTTGCCTCCTGTACATTTTCCTACCAGGGATTGCACCCACAATCTGGGTATGTGCCCTGATCAGGAATCAAACTGGTGACCCCTAGGTACACAGGATGATGCTCAGCCAGCTGAGCCACACCAGCCAGAGCTGTTTTTGTTGCTTTTTTTTTTCTTATTTATTCTCTTCAGCACTTGTCTCTAAATCTATAAGCGCAAAGGAAATTCAAGTTAAAAATAAAGAATGAAAATACTCTAAAATATATATTAAGGAAAATGAATGGCTTACATAACCTTAAAAAAGAAGAGTAACTGGCCCTGGCCGGTGTGGGCCAGTGATTAGAGTGTTGGCCCTGCGGGGCCTATGGGAGGCAACCAATCGATGTGTTTCTCTCACATTGATGTTTCTCTCTCTCTGTCTCTCTTTCTCCCCTCTCTCCCTCCCTTCTAGTCTCTAAAAAATCAGTGGAAAAAATATATCGCCAGATGAGGATTAACAAAAAAAAGAAAAATAATTGGGGAAAAGGAGGCTTGCTCTACCAGATATTGAGACATATTACAAGGCCATAATTTGCAAAAGACAAATGGAACAAAAATAGAGAACTCTAAGAAGGACCTATTTACATACAGGCACTTTCCATACCATGGGAATAGATCACTTCCTAGGTGAATCAGAAAAACTGGATCACTAGCTAACATCATCAATAAGAGTGAACTTCAGACGAGTTAAGAAACTAAATGTGAAAGGGAAACTACAAAGCTGACTGAATAAAATATAGGACGAACTTTGTGACCTACAGTAGGGAAGAACTTAAAACTCCAAAAACACGCCCTAACCGATTTGGCTCAGTGGATGGAGCATCGGCCTGCGGACTCAAGGGTCCCAGGTTCGATTCCGGCCAAGGCCAGCACATCCCCAGTGGGGAGTGTGCAGGAGGCAGTTGATGGATGTTTCTCTCTCATCGATGTTTCTAACTCTCTATCCCTCTCTCTTCCTCTCTGTGAAAAATCAATAAAATATATTTAAAAAAAAAAACTCCAAAAACACAAACCAAACAGGAGAACAAGCAAGATTTGATTGCATGAAAACTATTTCTATCCCTGAAAGATACCACATAAAGTCCGTAGGTTACAGGATGGAAGGAGGTATTTTCAATGTCTAAAACATACAGGAGGTTAACATTCAAACATACAAGGGCCTGGCCTGCGTGGCTCAGTAGTCCAGTATGGATCTATGAACCAGGAGGTCATGGTTGATTCCTGGTCGGGGCACATGCAAATCGGCAATGTTGGGGGCTCCATCCCCAGTAGGGGGCATGCAAAGGGGCAATGGTGATTCTGTTTCTCTCCCTTCCTCTCTGAAATAAATAAAAGTATATATATTTTTTTAAAATACAAGGACTTAAGGGTCATCTTTCTTGCAGCATTGCTTTTGTCTCTGTGGTTGCAAGAGGGCCACAGTGGCTTCTGGGAGTTTCTCCTCACTGGACTGCACAGGAAAGCAGTTGTTCCTTATGTATCACTGGTATTGTGGAGAAATACCTTTCTGCTAGGTTCTGTCAGGTCCCTGTGATCAGGGCTGGGTCACACAGCCAGGCCCCAGCTGCGAGAGTGGCCGGGAAAGCGATGTGTGAGCATTTTCAGCCTCCATCGTGAGAGACAGCCTGGGCAGCAGAAAGAAGGGCTGGAGAAGTGCAGTTACTGAAATAACAGAGAACACTGCCATATCTGCCCTCCAGGTCTCCACTTTCTCCTGTCCCTGCGATCAGACTGATGATAGCACTTCCTGCTCTACCTTCCATGGCTTTCATACTTCCATTTTCTTCTCTTTTCTTACTGCCTCTGAGAGAATCTCTCCTGCCAATCTTCCAGTGCACTGTTCACGCTTCGGTGTATTGAGTCTGCCACTCAACCCATCTTCGGAGTGTTTTATTTCAAACATGTTTTAGATCAAGTTCTCCAATTTAATTCATCTTTATAATACCTGTTCTTGCTTCATGGATGCAATAGCCTTGCATCTCTCTGATTATATTAATAATACTTATTCTAAGAGTTTGTTTCAATTTCATTAGCTATGTTCCCTCAACTGAAATTCTTCTGTTTTTTTTTTTTTTTTTAATTTATTTTTTTACTCTATTTCAAGGGGCTACTCAAGTATCTGGGGATTCTTTACCATGGGCTTTTTTTTTCTTTTTTTACTCAGATCCCTACTAAACGGAAATTTAGTAGGGATCCGACTAAACTTGGGGGTATAGTTGAGGGATGCAGATTGGATTGCCGGAGCTTTAAGCACTCCTCCTGTCTCCCTGATATTGAGCCACTGGAGATACTGCTCTAGTTCTGAACCACTGCTCCTGCCAGAAGATAGAGGTAGCACTTGTATGACCTCCAGAAAGGAGGATGGAGTAGGATGCAGGAAAGATAGGCCTTGAGGCTGACTGCCATTGTACTGCCCGGCTCCCAGCTTCCCTCACCTCCCACAGGAGAACGGAACTCCTGCCTATTGTGGGAGTAGCATAGGAGGATTCCCACAGGCACATGGACTGTCACCGTCCTCTTTCATTCAATCCCAGCAGGAACTTCTCACCATCTCTGATAACTCATCTTGTTTTAGAGCATCACTTCTAGAGTCATAGAAAGTGTGGCATATGCTCAGTCACCATTTTGGACCGGAAACTCTTCTGTAAAATTCAAGTGAAATATTGCTTTTGTTAAAAATCATCATGTATATATATATTTAAATATATTTTCATTGATTTTAGAGAGAGAGAGGATGGGAGGAGGAGAGGAGAGAGACATCCATTGGCTGCCTCCTCTGACTTGATTGGGGATAGAAAGTGCAACGTGGGTATGTGCCTTGACCTTGAACTGGTGACCTTTCAGTGCACAGGGTGCCACTCAATCAACTGAGCCACACCGGCAAGGGCAAAAATTATCATGCATATTTAATTTATATTTTACTATCTGGTCATCCATCTGTCCTATCTGTATCTATCTAATCTAATAAAAGAGTAATATGCAAATTAACTCTCACTCTGTTACACCCACAAGCCACACCCACCAACCAATCAGGAACAAATATGCAAATTAACTTAACTAAGATGGCATTGGCCACAGAGCTGGAGTTGCCCAGGGCAATAGAGGAAGCCAGGGCCCTGCCGGCCCTGAGCTCTACTCAAGGCTACAAAGTTTCAATTATAGAAGATAAACAAACCAACCCCTGATACCTGCTGGGCTGGGACCTGGGGTTGCCAGGGGCAACCCAGGCTTGGCGGGGGGAGGGACCAAGGCAACTAAGTTTCAATTATGGAAGTTAATCCCAGATACCAGCTTCTAGCCAGGCACCCCAGTATGGACCCAAACACTGAAGGGGCTGTGGCCAACCTGAAAATGGCCCTTAACCCCTCACCCAGGCTGGCCAGGCACCCCAGTAGGGACCTGAACCCTGAAGGGACTGTGGCCAGCCTGCAAATAGCCATCAGCCCCTCACCCAGGCTGGCCAGGCACGCCAGCAGGTGGACATTCTCCGAGGGGTCCCAGACTGTGAGAGGGCACAGGCCGGGCTGATGGACACCCCCTCCACCCAAGTGCACAAATTTTTGTGCACCAGGCTCCTAGTATCCTATATAATAAAAGGATAATATGCAAATTGACCCTAAGAGCAGAACCACTGGGAATGACTGGTCACTATGACACACACTGACCACCAGGGGGCAGATGCTCAATGCAGGAGCTGTCCCCTGATGGTCAGTGTGCTCCCACAGGTGTAGCTCAGCCACAAGCCAGGATGACAGGTACCAGCACAGTGGTGGTGG
>PVJC01036997.1:0-17388 GCA_004026665.1 Murina feae | reverse complement strand
TCCTGGGTCCTGCGCTGTCCCGCCCTGCAGCCGCTCTGTGCACTGGGAGGTCCCTCAGCCCGGCCTGTGCCCTCTCGCAGTCTGGGACCCCTCGGGGGATGTCCACCTGCTGGCGTGCCTGACCAGCCTGGGTGAGGGGCTTTCAGGCTGCCCACAGCTCCCATTGACCCAACGTCCCAGCAAGGCCAGCTGGACACAGATTCTGGAGTTTTTTCTCCTATAATTGATACTGTTTCTTGAAGGCCTGGGGTAATTGATACACTGTTCCTTTAAGGCGGCCTTCTAACTACTAACGAAGCCTCCTGTGCTTCACCTTGCAGCGTCTATAATGAAACAATTGTTACTTTTACTGGTTAGGCCCGAGCTGCTCTTTCCTTCAGCTCCGGAGGATTCTATGATTGTTACAATGTTTCAAAACTGCTAGAGGCAGTTTAATCGGAGCTGAGCTGAGGGGCTCAGCTTCACTTTCGCTGCTGCCGCAATGGAAAGGGCTGTTTACTCAGGTCCGTGAGTGGCGGCCGCCATGTTGGCTAGGCTAATTTGCATATAGCCGCTCTGATTGGCTGGTGGGCGTGGCTTACCCTGTCTCGGAGAAACGGTTAATTTTAATATTTCGCTTTTATTAGTTTAGATTTCCTCTAATTAATCCCCTTTTAATGTGCACAAATTTCGTGCACTGGGCCACTAGTAATAAAATATGGGCCTTAAACGTGCTGTTAGTGAAAGCTTAGAAGAAAATGGGGAAGATAGAAACTGGAGGAAAGGGGATCCTTTTTATGTAGTGACAGAAAGTGGAATTGTGTCCTGTAGTTATGTGGCAAGCAGGACTTTTAATCAATGAATTTACACTGGGATTTCCGAACAGAGTGTTGAGGTGCAGCCTGTAAATTTGGGAGTAGAGAAATAAATTTAAGAGAGACCTGTTAAACAAGAACCAGGAGTTCTTTACAAAAATTAAATTATTGTACAGTAAACCCTCAATTTTGTGGACATTTATTTAACGGACTTTGAATTTAATGGTCAAAATTTCTGGTCCGTGTGTTTGTATGTGAAAATTAACACCCTTTTAATTTTTTGTTGCTGTTGTTAATCCTCACCTGAGGATATTTTTTTCATTGATTTTTAGAGAGAGGGAAAGAGGAAGGAAACAGGGAGGGAGTAGGCTGGGATCAAACCTACAACCCAGGTACATGCCCTTGACCTGGAATCCAACGGAGACCCTTTGTGTGTGGGCTGACACTGTATCCATGGAGCAACACCGGCCCGGGCCACCCTGTTAATTATAAAATGCGAATAACCAAGATTTGCTTATAATTAAGTTAACAGCTTAGTTTGTTACTAATTCACTGTTATATTTTTTTAAATTCACTGTTATTTTTAGCAAATTTTAGCAATAGGCCATACGCTGGGGAAAAAAACTAGTAACTTCGCTGACAAAAATAACTATCTACAACTCTAATCTGCACATTAAAATCCAGGAGTCACTGCTCATAAACAATGTTTGGCGAATGATTAGCATGTGATCACAATGCCTTGGGGGAGATGATTGGTTCTTCTGGTTCCCTGGTGTGACTTTCTGCAGCAGTTTTATTAAGACGAGTGAGCTGACGGTCCACGTGCACTAAGCCACGCCCTAGCTGCCCCAGCCGCATGCACTTGTTTACTCTCGTTGATGTGAATGCATGCATTTGCTAGACCTATTCAGTATAAAGTTAAAATTACTGTAATATAGCAAACCTTTCTGTGAAATTAAACTTTTCATACATACTTAAATTTTAATTACACAATCATGTCATGTCTGTATAAGTGAAAACAGGGAAACGAACTAATTTGTCAATTTTTTAACATATACATTTGGAAAACCTACTTTTTTATGTAACGAACTTTCGACTTTAATGGACGCCTCCTTGCCTGAGTTAGTCTGATAGATTGAGATTTTATACATCTGAAACCAATACAATGTTATATGTCAGTTATACCTTTTAAAAAAAGGAACCAGGAGTTCTTAATTTTGGAAATTCCTAGCTTACCAAAATGGCAAAGGATGCTGAAATAAAGATCCAGTAGGAAAACATGCTGTAGAGAAAAGGTCAAAGGGGTTACTCTATAGTCTTTTGCTAAAACCTCAGAAAGATTCAGAGGTCAGAGTACTCACTTGCATAAAACAGTCTGAAGAGGTCAAAGGTGGGACTCAGATTCCCTCAGTTTCTAAGGAGAAGCCAAAAATAGAGGCGGGAATATCTAGACAAGATCTCTGGAGGAGCCTTTTGTCTAATGGAGGGCGCATATGGTAGTCCCACAGGCTCTTGAGAGTCTTTGAGCAGCAACACTGCCAGTTTGAACTAAAAGGAATAGAGAGAGGATAAAGTGAAAGAAGGCTGTCAGAGCCCTAAGCTCTACACGCAGGAAACATGCTGCCGGCTGTAAACAGGAGAGTGGCTCTGAGGGCAGAAGTGCAGGCCCATTGGTAGAGATGGGAAGTATATAGAATGCTGAGTAGGACTGGAGCCTTTTTCCTGTTTGCCTGTTTGGATTTCAAATTTGCATGGGACCAGTGACTCTTCTTCCTCCATTTCTCTTTTTGAACAGGAATGATTATATATATTATCCTATGGCAGTCCCACACTTATACTGGGAGCCAAGAACATCTAGTTTTATAGGCTCACAGGTGGAGAGGAATTTTGTCTCCAGATAGATGGATTATACCCAGAGTCTCACCCGTACCTCATTTGGTTCATTTTGATGATGTGATTGGGACTTTTGAGTGAAATTTAGGTGAGATTTGGACTTTGCATTGATGCTGTTGTCAACCTAAGAAACGTCCAAACCTGTAATAATTTTTATGAGTTTCTTTGAGCCAAACTGATGACAAATGCTGGGTAGCAAAACCTCAATGGATTGAGAAAATACTCTGGAAAATGACAGTTTTGTACCTTACTTTTTATACATTATAGTAAAAAGAAGAGGTATAAGTGGGTTACATGAAATCCATTGGTAATAGATTAGGGAGGTGAGAGAAAGTAGAGGGTGGAGTGGGGTGGGTGAACCTCAGGAATTGGTTAAAAGGTAAAATAATAGACATATTTCTCTTATATAGGTGGGTACAGGGCAGTTACAATCAACCACATGATAACAATAACAATGAGGGGATGTGTGGTCCCTGCTCTGGTGTGGTAGTTGTGGTGGGGGGGCATGGTGGTCGTGGTGGTGGCATTATTTTGTAATTCCAAAGGCATGATATCAGGTATGTTATTCTAGATGCAAAAAGACAACAGACAGGCTCAGTTAAGGTGAAGATTAACATTTGTTAGGGAAAAATACTGCCCTGGGACATGACTACCCACCTTGAACCGCTTTTAGTCAGAAAGTTTTAATTTCAGACCATCCTGTGTAGTTACTGTAGGTCTCTGAGTTTGTAAGGTGGCCAAGCAGGCCTCCTTTGAGTCTCTCAGGTCTAGATTGTGGCCCCTGTAGGTCCACATGTCCCTCTTTTGATTATAAACCCAAAAGATGCATTGATCATTGATGACCAACCTTGTGTTTGGGTAATGAGGTCCCATGGTGCTAGGAAGGCTTATCCCTAGGAAATCTCAGAATCAGCATCTGTTTTGCTGAATGATGGACCACTGGGGATGGGGCAAGACAAGAACCTTGGATGGAAGTCAAGGCCAAATTTTCTCAAAAGTGAAAAGTAGATAAATGGGAAGCATTCAGGTCTTAAGAGCCTTTATTAAGAAAAATACTCTGGATCATTTCTAACCTATAAGCTATCTTGATCCAAGTTTTGATACCTAATTTTTCTATATATTTTGCATCTAGTATAGCATTCACTTGTAGTTTGAGGACATATCATACATCTTTTCAGTTTTCATAATCTGACAATGAGATGGATTCCTATTTACTGTGACCCATCTACTTCCCATTGGAAACACTCGTTATTGATCTGATTTCCACTAGTTCTGCAATTGGAAGCTGTAACCTTAAGTTTTAATCAGAACCAAGGCTGTAAGAACACAATGCTGTAAATTACAGTTACCATTTAAAATTTCAGAGGGCAAGAGGACAGTAAGAGTTTCAAGATTTCCTGTGCCTCAGTAGTAGTTATAGAGGGCCATGTTTTTATGCCACTTCAACTTCTACCTGAATTAATATAGTAGTGTTTGTTGGGTTAGAGGGTAAGCATATTCCCATAATTAGATTCTAGAATTTATATGTAAAATCCTTATCTTAATATTTGTTTTCCACTAACTTTCTACAACTGCCCTGCTCCTAGTTTGTCTCTTTTTATTTCTTCAAAAATAACCAGCTTATTAGGACAAACTATTTTCTTTTAATTTCTCTTAAGGATACACACTTTCCTTCTTTTTGCAATAACATTTCTTTTAAATTTCAAAAGAGAAGCTATAAAAAAAGAGTATTATAATACCTTCAGCAATGATTAACGGTTGGACTATATACACAAGGTTTGAGAAAAGCCTAAAGAATGTAATAATTATAATACTAGGGGCCCGGTGCACTGGGGGAGGGGAGGAGGGAGGGTTCCTCAGCCCAGCCTGCCTCCTCTCACCTATTGGGAGCCCTCAGGGGATGTCTTACTGACAGCTTAGGCCCGCTCCCTGCTCCCCATGGGGAGTGGGCCTAAGCCGCAGTCTGGCCTCCCTTTGTGGGAGGTGACAAGGCTAATCAGGGGAAGCCACCAGCCCCATCACTCCACTGCTGCAGCCACTGCCAGTCACCACAGGCACCAAATGACAACTTTCTTTAGGCATTTTCAAGATGTATCTTTCATAGGATATGACATTTCTTTCTTCCCTTTTTTTTTTTTTTTTTTTATCCTCACCTAAGGATATGTTTCCATTGATTTTTAGAGAATGTGGAAGAGAAGGGAAAGACAGAGACAAACATCAAAGTGAGAAGAACACTTCATTTGGTTGCCTCTTGCATGAGCCCTGACTTGGGCCCCGGCCAGGGAGGAACCTGCAACCTAGGTACATGCCCTTGGTCAGAATGGAACCCAGAACCTGCAGTCAGCAAGCTGAGGCATTATGCACTGAGCCAAACCGGCTAGGGCAGGATATGACATTTCTGAGACCTCCAGCAGTGGACCTTCATTTTTTTTCTCCAGGAGTGTGGTGGAAAACCCCTAGATCGCCTTTTTGGATTATTTTTTTAAATTGATTAATTAATTAATTAATTTGATTTTAATGTTTTTATTACATAAAGTATTACAAAGATTAATACATATATCTCTTTTTTTCCCCTGCCCTTCCCCCGCCTCCCCTCCCCCCCAATGTTTTCTGTCCATTGGTTATGCTTAAATGTATACATAAAAGTCCTTTGGTTGATCTGTTACCCACCGCCCCAACCCTCCCTGTCCTGTTGCTGTAATTTGACAGTCTGTTTGATGCTTCTCTGCCTCTGTATCTATTTTTGTTCACCAGTTTATAATGGTTATTATTATCCATAGATAAGTGAGGATGTGTGGTATTTTTCTTTCATTGACTGGTTTATTTCACTTAGCATTATGCTCTCTAGTTCCATCCATGCTGCTGCAAGATTTAAGAATTCCTTCCTTTTTACAGCAGCGTAGTATTCCATTGTGTAGATGTACCACAGTTTTCTAATCCATTCATCTGCTGATGGACACTTAGGCTGATTCCAAATCTTAGCTATGGTAAATTGGGCTGCTGTGAACATAGGGGTGCATATATCCTTTCTGATTGGTGTTTCTGGTTTCTTGGGATATATTCCTAGAAGTGGGATCACTGGGTCAAATGGGAGTTCCATTTTTAGTTTTTTGAGGAAACTCCATACTGTTCTCCACAGTGGCTGCACCAGTCTGCATTCCCACCAGCAGTGCAAGAGGGTTCCTTATTCTCCGCATCCTCTCCAGCACTTGTTGTTTGTTGATTTGTTGATGATAGCCATTCTGACAGGTGTGAGATGGTACCTCATGGTTGTTTTGATTTGCATCTCTCAGATGATAAGTGACTTTTAACATGTTTTCATATGTCTCTCAGCCTTATTTATGTCCTCTTTTTGAGAAGTGCCTATTTAGTTCTGTTGCCCATTTTTTGATTGGATTTTCTTCCTTTTGTTAAGTTGTATGAGTTCCCTGTAAATGCTGGAGATTAAACCTTTATCAGAGATATCATTGGCAAATATATTATCCCATGCAGTGGATTTTCTTGTTGTTTTGTTGATGGTTTCTTTTGCTGTGAAGAAGCTTTTTATTTTGATGTAGTCCCATTTGTTTATTTTCCCTTTAGCTTCTGTTGCCCTAGGAGCTGCGTCAGTGAAGAAGTTTTTTTGGCATATGTCTGAGATTTTGCTACCTGTGGAATTCTCTAGTATTTTTATAGTTTCCTTTCTTACGTTTAAGTCCTTTATCCATTTTGAGTTTATTTTTATGTATGGTGTAATTGGTGGTCTAGTTTCATTTTTTTGCATGTGTCTAACCAAATTCCCAGCACCATTTATTGAAGAGACTGTTTTGGCTCCATTGTATGGTCTTTCCTCCTTTGTCAAATATTAATTGAGCATAGTGGTTTGAGTCAATTTCTGGGTTCTCTATTCTATTCCATTGGTCTATATGTCTGTTCTTGTGCCAGTACCAAGCAGTTTTGAGCACTGTGGCTTTGTAATACAGCTTGGTATCTGTAATTGAGATCCCTCCTACTTTGTTCTTCTTTCGCAGAATTGTCGCAGCTATTCGGGGCTTTTTTTTTTATTCCAGATGAATTTTTGCAGAGTTCTTTCTAGATCTGATAAATATGCTGTTGGTATTAAAATGGGGAGTGCATTGAATCTTTAGATTGCTTTGGGTAGTATGGATATTTTGATGATGTTGATTCTAACAATCCATGAACATGGTATGTTCTTCCATCTGTTTATGTCTTCCTCTATCTCATTTTTCAGTGTACTGTAGTTTTCCGAGTATAGGTCTTTTACGTCCTTGGTTAAGCTTATTCCTAGGTATCTTAATTTTTTTTGGTGCAATGGTAAATGGGATTGCTTTTTTAATTTCTTTTTCTGTAAGTTCACTATTGGCATATAAAAATGCCATAGATTTCTTGGTGTTAATTTTGTATCCTGCTACATTACCATATTCATTTATTAGGTCTAACAATTTTTTGATGGAGTCTTTAGGGTTTTCTAAGTACAGTATCATGTCATCTGCAAATAATGACAATTTTACTTCTTCTTTTCCAATTTGGATGCCTTTTATTTCTTCTTCTTGCCTGATCACATTGGCTAGCACTTCTAGTACTATGTTGAACAGGAGTGGCGAAAGTGGGCATCCTTGTCTTGTCCCTGTTTTCAAGGGAATTGGTTTTAGTTTTTGTCCATTGAGTGTGATGTTGGCTGTGGATTTGTCATATAAGGCTTTTATTATGTTGATGTATGAGCCCTCTATTCCCACTTTGCTGAGAGTTTTTATCAAGAAAAGGTGTTGGATTTTGTCAAATGACTTTTCTGCATCAATCGATATGATTATGTGATTTTTGTCTCTCAATTTGTTTATGTGATGTATTACGTTTATTGATTTGCAGATATTGTACCAGCCTTGCATTCCTGGAATAAATCCCACTTGGTCATGTTGTATGATCTTTATAATGTAATGCTGGATCTGGTTTGCTAGAATTTTGTTGAGGATTTTAGCATCTATGTTCATCAGGGATGTTGGCCTGTAATTCTCTTTCTTTGTGGTTTCTTTATCTGGTTTTGGTATTAGGGTAATGCTGGCTTCATAGAAAGAGCTTGCAAGTGTGCCTTCGTCTTGTATTTTTTGGTATAGTCTGAGAAGGATTGGCTTTAGTTCTTCTTTGAATGTTCGGTAAAACTCCCCTGTGAAGCCATCTGGTCCAGGGCTTTTGTTTGCTGGAAGCTTTTGGATGACTGTTTCAATTTCATCAGTAGTTATGGGCCTATTCAGGTGTTTTGATTCTTCCTGATTGAGTTTTGGAAGCTTGTATTTTTCTAGGAATGTGTCCCTTTCATCGAGGTTGTCCAGTTTGTTGGAGTAGAGTTGTTCATAGAATTTTTTGACAATCCTTTGTATATCAGTAGGGTCAGTTGTTATTTCACCTCTTTCATTCAGATTTTGTTTATTTGGGTCCTCTTTCTTTGTTTCTTGGTGAGTCTGGTGAGGGGTTCATCAATCTGGTTAAGTCTTTCAAAGAACCAGCTCTTGGTTTCGTTGATCTTTTCTATTGTCTTTTTGGTCTCTATGTCGTTTATTTCTGCTCTGATCTTTATTATTTCCTTCCTTCCGGATACTGTGGGCTTTTCTTGTTGCTTTCTTTCTAACTCTTTGAGTTGTAGATTTAGGTCATTTATTACCAGTTTCTCTTGTTTTTTGAGGTAGGCCTGTAGAGCTATGAACTTCCCTCTTAGGACTGCTTTCATTGTGTCCCATAGATTTTGGATTGTTGTGTTTTCATTGTAATTTATTTCCAGGATGTTTTTTATTTCTTCTTTGATCTCACTGGTAACCTATTCATTGCTTAATAACATGCTATTTAGCCTCCAAGTGTTTGATCTTTTTTCAATATTTTTATTGTAGTTGATTTCTAGTTTTATGCCAGTATGATCTGAGAAGATGCTTGTTATGATTTCTATTCTCTTGAATTTGAAGAGACTTTGCTTGTGTCCTAATATATGGTCTATCTTTGAAAATGTCCCATGTGCACTGGAGAAGAATGTATATTCTGTAGCTTTGGGGTGAAATATTCTGAAGATGTCAACTAAGTCCATCTGATCTAGTGAGTCATTTAGGATTGTTGTTTCTTTGCTGATTTTTTGTTTAGAGGATTTATCCAGTGGTGTCAGTGGGGTATTAAAGTCCTCTACTATGACTGTATTGCTATCAATCTCTCCCTTGATGTCTTCCAGAAGTTGTTTTATGTATTTGGGTACTCCTGTATTGGGTGCATATATGTTTACCAAAGTTATGTCTTCTTGCTAAATTGCTCCCTTTAGTATTATGTAGTGGCCTTCCTTATCTCTTGTTACGGCCTTTACTTTGAGGTCTATTTTGTCAGATATAAGTATTGCAACTCCATCTTTTTTCTCATTTCCATTTGCCTGAAATTTTTTTTCCATTTCTTCACTCTCAGTCTGTGTGAATCCTTTGTTCTGAGGTGAGTCTCTTGCAGACAGCAGATATATGGGTCCTGTTTTCTTATCCATTGAGCTACCCTATGTCTTTTGATTGGAGTATTCAATCCATTTACATTTAATGTTATTATTGAAAAGTACTTGTTTGTGGTAATTTTTATCCTTATGTTTGTGTTTCTTCTTGTCTTTCTGTTTCTTCTTTTTACAGCAGTCCCTTTAGCATTTCTTTCGTTGCTGGCTTGGTAGTAATAAACTCTATTAGCCCTTTTTTCTCTGTGAAGCTTCTCATTCCACCTTCAATTTTGAATGATAGCCTTACTGGGTATAGTATTCTTGGATTCATTCCCTTGCTTTGCATCACTTTGTATATTTTATTCCATTCCCTTCTTGCCTGATGTGTTTCTGTTGAGAAGTCAGCTGATATTCTAATAGGAGATCCCTTGTAGGTAATTTTCTGTTTCTCTCTGGCTGCCTTTATGATTCTTACTTTGTTGTTGGTATTTGCCAATTTAATTATGATGTGTCTTGGTGTTGGTCTTTTGGAGTTCCTATTGTTTGGCACTCTGTATGCTTCTTGGACTTGTGTAGTTTTTTCCTTGCCAATATCAGGGAAGTTTTCTGTCATTATTTCTTTAAACAGGTTTTCTATTCCTTACTTCTCCTCCTTTCCTTCTGGTACCCCTATTAAGCAAATGTTGTTTCGTTTTGTGTTGTCCCAGAGCTCCCATAGGCTCTCCTCTTGCTTTTTAAGTTTTTTTTCCAGTTGCTCCTGTGTTTGTGGGTGTTTTCCTACCTTGTCTTCTAATTTGCTGATGCGGTCCTCAGCCTCTTCCAGTCTACTGTTTAAGCCTTCCATTGTGTTCTTTATTGCAGCTATGTCGTTCTTCATTTCCTCTTGGTTCCTTTTCATACTGGTGACATTCTCATTCAGCTCCTTATAATTCTCATTGAGTTGTGTGCATTTGTCTTCCAGACATTTGAGCATCGTTATAACCATTACTCTGAATTCTTTCTCTGATAAGTTAGTAGCCTCTATTTCATTTAACTTCATTTCTGGTGATTCCTCTTTTTCTGTCCTTTGTGGATTGCTTTTTTGTCTTCCCATGTTTTGCTGTAATGTTTTAATTGTAGCTCCAGTTGCTTTGCTACGCAGTTTCTTTTGGGGGTGGTGCTACTGGTATGACCTCTAAGGTCTTCTGAGTTTGGCAGTCCAGTGTAGCTCCCTACTTGAGCTATTTGGATTCTCTTGATGTAGGTCTGTGAGCTGGAAAGGTGCAACTGTGGTGTCTAGAAGTCAGCAGCCATTAGGGGTTGTCCCAAGATTTGCTGTCTTGTGCCCTTGGTTGAAATCACTTGTGCCCCGTGGGACTCACAGTGGCACCAGGTACCATCTATTGGGGTGTTGGGGCTCAGGAGGCCTGTGTTCTGGAAAGGCGTGACTGTGGTGTCCAGAGTTCTGTAGTTATGAAGCAGACAGAAAATCACACCCAGCTGGGGCTCTCAGTGTCTTCCGAGAGAAGTCTGTGGAGCCGCACACCTGGACAACCTGGGCATAGATACGCGTGACTGTGCTGAGCTGGGGCCCACAGAGGTTTCCCAGAGAAGTCTGTTGCACCACGTGCACGCCTGGGTGACCTGCGGGCAGCTACACATGAGTGTGCTGAGCTGGGGCCCACAGGTTTCTCAGAGAAGTCTGTTGCGCCGTGTGCCTGGGCGACCTATGGGCAGCTACACACGAATGTATTGAGCTGGAGCCCACAGAGGCTTCCCAGAGAAGTCTGTTGTGCCGTGCACATGCCTGGGTGACCTGTAGGTAGCTACACACGAGTGTGCTGAGCTGGGGCCCACAGAGGTTTCCCAGAGAAGTCTGTTGCACCGCGTGTGCACCTGAGTGACCTGTTTGCAGCTACGCACCAGTGTGGGGGGCTGGGAGCTGGAGACGCGCGTGCGAATGTGAGTTCAGAGGTTTGCTGCTGGGGAGGGGGAGGCTGCACTACTGCTGCAGGCACCATGCTCCGTTGGTGGTGGAGATCGTAGGGTTTTTGGTGGTTTTTTTTGCTGGAGTGGCTGCCGGATTGCACAGGCAGTGTCCCAGGCCTGTCTGGGAGGTGGTGCTGATGAGTTCTTAGAAGAGGCCACTCTCCCCTTCCCTTTTTGGATTCTGATTACCCAAGTTACTAAGAATATTACCAGTGGCATACAGGGAGCTTAGCCAATGAGCGTTAAGAAAAGGTGTTTCCTCTGTAGTTCACTCCCAGCACCCGCTCCACCCCTGCCCCTCCAATCCCAGATCCACCCCTACCCAGGCCTGTAGCCTCTGGCCTAGGATGCAGGCCTGGGCAGAAGACCCCCAAACTCCTGCGATTGCCAGTCCGCCCCTTACCAGGTCCCTTCAATTGCTGCCTCTGCCCCTGCCCAAGCCTGCAATCTCTGCCCGAGGCTGCAGTCCTGGGCAGAAGACCCCCAAATCTCTGAGATCCCCAGCTCCACCCCTTCCCAAGTCCCTGCAATTGCCGCCTCTGCCCCTGCCCTGCAGTCTCTGCCAGTGGCTTCAGGCCAGGGAAGAAGACCCCCAAACCCCTGCTGATTACCAGCTCTGCCCCTTCTCAGGCCAGCAGTTTCTGCCCTAGGCTGCAAGTCTGGGCAGAAGACCCCCAAATTCCTGCTGATCTCTGGCTCTGCCCCTTCCCAGGCCAGAGGTCTCTGCCTGAAGCTGCAGGCCTGGGCAGAAGACTCTCAAACCCTGTGATCACCAGCTCCACCCCTTCCCAGGTCCCTGCTATTGCTGGCTCTGCCCCTCGGCTCCCCCTGCCTTCCCCACCACCTGCCTGGCTAACAGGCCTGGCTACTTCAGTTGCAGGGCTGAGGCTGACTGGGCGCCACCATCTTGTGGCTATGGGCGCAGCCATCTTTGTCACGGAGTGATGACTAATTTGCATATTACTCTTTTATTAGATAGGATTAGCAGGCAGGTAAAAACATTCAAACAAAGTTCAACGTCAGTTTGTAGGTATACCTGCCTTGTCCATGTCTTGGGATAGCTGTCTATTTTTTATGTCAATTTCTCATCCTGGAGAAATCTTTAAATCTCCACCGTAGGAAGAGGCAAGTGTCAGAGACAGGGGCAGAAGTCCATTTGCAATTAGGCACCTGAAAAGGTCCCTTTCAATAACGTTGGGGGTTGTTTCTGATTACTGTCTCTTCCAGTGGACAAAAATCTGGTTTTAAGTCGTGGTCTTTGAAGTCTTCATCTCCCAGGAGTGCACTGTGCAATGAACATCACTAATTTATCAGTTCCTATCAGCTGGTTAATGAGCCCTTGATAATACAGAATGTCTTCTTTAGTATAGTTGATTCATAAGTCCCTGCATCTTGATTCATAGGGCAACTAGGGCTATTTCATAAAGAGAAAGACTGTGTTTATCAGAAGAAGTAGATTTCAGGTTGAGGATCTGCATAGCGAGAGCTTTTGGCCACCGGAGATAAAAGTTTCTGAAAATTTATCTAGTTGAGTTTTAATTGTACCATTTGTATGTTCCACCAACCCAAAGAATTGAAGGTATAGATACAATGAAAATATTATAGAATAGGCCACAGATTACAAATGGATTGCATTATTTGCCCATTATAATGAGTCCCTCAGTTACTGTAACTCAGAGGGAATTCTCCAATTGGGAATTTTTTTTTTCCAAATTTACCTACCATTAAGGCTGTGGCTCTCTTGCCAGGGAATGCCTCAACCCATATAAATCATAGCTAACACATATTTCTGTTCTTGAGATGGTGGCATTTGGATAAAATCCAATTACCATACTTCAAATGGATCTAAAGGAAGTGGGAAATGTCCTTGGAACCTGTGGAATGATTTCCTGGGCTTATGTTTGGATAGATAGAACATGTGCTGTACATTTTTTGAGTTACAGTAGCAGTAATATTTTTTACTTCATGAAATCATTTTTTTTAGGACCCAATGTTTTTGCTTATATACATGTTAAAGTGTAGTTAATTAAACCACTATATGTAAGATTGGTTTCTGACTGGGTCCAGGTGGTATCTGTTTGCCTAAGACATATTCTCTTTTCTTCTGCAGCTGTTCATTGGAACTATAAGATTTTTCTTTTTTAAATTAATAGGAAGTAAGGAGCATTTACAGGTCTGGATAATTTGGCTGTTTAATGCTGCCAATCTAGCTGCAACATTAGCTAGTAATTTCCTTTTGCTTCCATGGTGGCAGCTATTTAGAATGTTCTGGAATTTGGATAACTGCTAATTGTTTCTATTTCTGTATGACATCTAATAATTTTACAACCTATTTTCCATTCTTTATGGGCTGCCCCCAGGAAATTAAGAAGCCTTGGTACTTCAACAATATTCTAAAGTTGTGAGCTACACCAAAGGCATAGCTACTATCGGTGTAAAATTAGGTCTAGGTGGCAAGAGTCAGTTGGCTGACAGAGTATTGAGTGTGATAAGAATTTAGTGGAGTTCAACACAATCTAATCTAATAAAAGAGTAATATGCAAATTAACCATCACTCCAAGACACCTAAGCCATGCCCACCAGCCAATCCACGTCCCCAGCCAATCAGAGTGGTTGTATGCAAATTAACCCAGCCAAGATGGAGGCTGGCAGCCACAGAGCTAGAGCAAATAGGAGGCTTCCCTTAGGCCAGCTGGGCCTCTGCTCCAGGCAAGAGTGTTTCAATTATAGAAGCCACGGAGCTGAAGCAAACAGGAGGTTTTGTTGCCTGCCTAGGCTTGGGCTCAAGGCAGCAAAGTTTCAATTATAGAAGATAAATAAACCCCAGAAACCTGATTCCAGCCAGCCTCGCTGGGACATTGGGTCAATGGGAGCTGTGGGCAACCTGCAAACAGCCCTCAGCCTCTCACCCAGGCTGGCCACCCCCAAGGGGTGAGGGTCCCCACTGGGGGGGGGGCGGCTTGGCGAGTCTGCAAACAGCCATCAGCCCCTCACCCATGCTGGCCAGGCACGCCAGCAGGTGGACATCCCTTGAGGGGTCCCAGACTGCGAGAGGGCACAAGCTGGGCTGAGGGAACCCCCTGAGTGCACAAATTTTTGTGCACTGGGCCCCTAGTGAGAAATATAAACAAAAGAGAACCCCTAACTTTTCTGTTTGTTTCACAACATAGCCATCTATAGCAGAGATGGCTGTTATGCAGAGAGGGAGCCCTTTGGCTATTGAGTCTAACTGCTGACTATAATAGCCTGTAGTTCTATGATGATCTGTATGTTTTTAATTTTTTAAAAAAGTTTTTGTTTGTTTTTAATTTTTAAAAAAAGTTTTTGCTTTGATTTCAAAGAGATAGAAACATCAATGATGAGAGAGATCACTGTTTGGCTGCCTCCCAGCACGCCCCCAATTGGGGCTCGAGTCCGAAAAGTCTAGTTCGGCAAGGTGGTCCTGGATGGGCTTCTTCGGAATCCTGCCAAGAGAATGTCAACATAAGAAAAATCCAAACTTGTAAGAATTTTTGTGAGTTTATTTGAACCAAATTGACAGTTATTGCCGAGGAGTAACACCTCAACAGTCTGAGAAAATACTCTGGAAAATGACAGTTTTGCACTTTATTTTATACATGACAATCATAAAAGGAGGAGGCATAAGTGGGTTTCAAGAGATCCATTGGTGATAGAATAGGGAGGTGGGAGAAAATAAAGCGGTGGAGGAGGTACCTCTGGAATTGGATAAAAAGTAAAATGAGAAATATTTTTTTTTCCGATACGTGGGTACAGGATAGTCAGCCACCAACAACACCATAACAGTAACAATGAGGGATGTGTGGTCTCTGCTCTGATATGGTGGTTGTGCTTTGAGGAATATGGAGGAGGAAGGAAATTACTTTGTAATTCCAAAGGCATGTAATCCTAGATGCAAAAAGAGACAGGCTCAGTTAAGATGAATACTGCCCTAGCCAGTTTGCTCAATAGTTAGAGCATCAGCCCTAGGACTGAAGGGTCATGCGATCAGTTCTGATCGAGGGCACATTCCTTGGTTGCAGGCCGAATCCTGAGCTGGGTTGGGTATATGTGAGAGGCAATCAATCAATGTGTCTCTCTCACAATGATGTTACTCTATCTTTCCCCTTCCCTTCCACTCTAAAACAAAACAAAACACAACAAAAAAAAGTGAAGGTTGATCTTAGGATAAAATACTGCCCTAGGACATGACTACCCATCATGAATTGCTTTTAGTTAGAGAGTTTTAATTTCAGACCATCCTATGTAATTACTTTAGGTCTTTGGATTTATAAGGCTACCACTGAAGTCTCTCTTGAGCTTATCAGGTTTAGTATGTTGCCTCTTTTCACCCACACTGTAATATGTTGAGATTTGGGAGATTCTGATGATGGGGTAAATATGTATGTATGGGTTAATTTTGCCTATAAGAGGGATGTAGCCCTGCTGACACATGATTTTATTTTAGCCCAATGAGACCTATGTTGGACTTCTAGCCCACAGAACTATAAAATAAAACATTTTTGTTGTTTTTAGACACTGCTTGTGGTCATTTGTTACAGCAGATGTATAAAACTAATATAGTCGATGGCCATTAATTGCCTTAGTTTGGTGAGAAACCAAGGCGATTAAGAAAACCTGAAGGCATGCCCTTCACAACTAAATATATATGGCTGGCCAATAAGCACATGGTAATGTACTTAATGTAAATAATTATGAGGGCAATGCAAATTAAAGTCTCAATGAGATCTTATGCTATACCCACTAAAATGATTAAAATACCAGCCTGGCATTAGCAAAATCAAAAAGCCTGCTTCACTATTGTCTATGGAACAATTGAAGCACTCATACAGTGTATGTGGTAATGTAGTGTTGACATAAGAACATTCAAACTGTGTAGAGAATTTTTATGTTTATTTGAGCTAAACTGATGATATATGCAGTGGAGCGTGATTGTAAATGCTCCAGAGCAGCGATTTTCAACCTTTTGCATCTCATAACACACATAAACGACTAAAATTCTGTGCCACACCAAAAAATATACTTTTGTCCATCTGACAATAAAAATAGCTGTAATTTAAAGAAAAAGGGTATAATTTTGATTAATTGATACTGGACAGCTATTGTATTGGCTATTGTCATTTTTTTTTTAGGATCTAAGGGCAAAGAGGTCATGCCCCTGACTAAATGATCAGGTATTGCATATTTTAAAAATTCTTGTGGCATATCAGTTGCAAAATCACTGCTGCAGAGAATAATAGTCTTACGGTTTCTTTTATGCATTTGAAATTAAGGTGAGAAGGTAAGAAAGATTACATCAGGACTGTATAAGGTCCCTGAAATCATTTGGTCTGGCCCTGCCAAGGCAACCACAAGTGGGACTCAAAATTCAATAAATCTAGGAGCTTTTTGCATAGCAACATAAATTTACATTAAGTGAATTATATTAAGCCAATCCAATCTAATAAAAGAGTAATATGCTAATTGCAGCACTCCACTACATCCCAAGCCATGCCCACCAGTCCATTGAGCAACTATATGCAAATTAACCCAACCAAGATGGCGGCCAGCAGCCACAGAGCCAGAGCCAACAGGAGGCTTCGTTGCCCCGGCGATGGAGGAAGCTGCCTGCCTAGGTTGGCTGTGGCCTCTGCTTAAGGCAACAAAGTTTCAATTATAGAAGCCACTGAGCTGGAGATGGAGCAAGCAGGAGGCTTTGTTGCCCTGGCCATGGAGGAAGCTGCCTCCCTAGGCTAGCTGTGGCTTCCACTCAAGATAACAAAGTTTCAATTATAGAAGGTAAATAAATCCCAGATACCTGCTTCCAGCCAGCCTCACTGGGAGCTTGGGTCCCTGGGGGCCGTGGCCAGCCTGCAAACAGCCATCAGCCACTCACCCACGCTGGCCAGGCACCCCACCAGGGACCCCTACACTGACAGGGGTGTGGCTAGTCTGAAAACGGCCCTCAGCCCCTCACCCAGGCTGGCAAGGAACCCCAGTGGGACCCCCACCTTGATCCGGGACACCCTTCAGGGCAAACCAGTTGGCCCCCACCCATGCACCAGGCCTCTATTCTATCCTACTAGGGGCCCGGTGCACAAAAATTTGTGCACTCGGGGTGGAGGGAGTCCCTCAGCCCGGCCTGTGCCCTCTCACAGTCTGGGACCCCTCAGTGGATATCCTATGATGGCCCCAGTCTGCCAGGCGCCTTCTGTGTGTGTGTGTGTGTGTGTGGCCACTGGGGACCTGCCCCCAGCCGCATCAGAGGCTCAGAGCAGTCCTCCTGTGTGT
>PVJC01036996.1:0-17434 GCA_004026665.1 Murina feae | reverse complement strand
GTTTTGCTTCTTTATATTTCATATCTTTGACTTGCTTCTTGCGATCCTCTCGTCTGCTGTTGGATCTCTGTATGTTATTCTTTATTTCAGTCAGTGTATGCTTAATTTCTAGCTGGTTCTTTTTCATATGCTCGAGAGTTTCACTAAATTTATCGGCAGTCTCTAGAATATTCTTGAAAAGTCTTATAACCGTGGTTTTGAACTCTATATCCCATCGTTTGCGTTCCTCCATTTCTGTCTTTTGTGATTTGCTTCTTAGTCTCCGCATTCTGGCTTTCTGTGTTAGGTGTCCTATAGGGCTCAGTGGTTCAGCCTCCCCAGTCACCTGGGGTGGACACTCTTGTTGTATGCCTTTGAAGGCTGGGTGCACAGTCTTGTAGTTATCACTGGGCGGTATCACTGGGAGGAAATGGTCTGTGGGCTTTTCTCCTTGTTGTTTGGGGTTTGGATCTTTTGGAGTTCTGCCCCGGCTGCAGGCTGGCAGGCACACAGCTTGGGTGGGGTTGTAGGTGGGGTGGGGCGGGGTCTCAGAGTCACAGGGCGGAGCAACCCACAATGGCTGCTTTGCTGCGGCTGAGTCTGTGTGCGCCTTTCAGTCCCCAAATCTCCGCGCCAGTGACTCCTGCGAACGTCACTGGCCGAAAATCGCTAGTCTTCAGCCCCGCTGCCTCGCAGCCCGCGCTGCACTCTTTGCGACCCCGGGAGTCCACAATTTCCTCTCTAGCCGCGAACCTGACCGAGTGCAGCCGCCGCTCCCCTTCACCCGCGCTGCTGGGCCTCCGCGCAGCCACCTCCGTTCCACGCGTCCCTCGGTACCTTTCAGTTTTGGCGCAGGGAGCTTCCACTCAGTCTCAAAGCACTCCTTCTCTTGCCTTCTGGTTGCAAAGCCTCCCCTCCCTTGTTTCTGGAGGATGGCTGTTTATCTGTATAGTTGTATTTAAAAATATAGTTGTGGAGGCTGCGGATTTAGGTATATACCTCATGCAGCCATCTTGGTTCCTCAGCGCTGGGGTTTTTTGCAGAAAGTGCTTTCATAGGCCCACAATGTTTTCTGGGCAATGGGGTGGTGCTGGTATATAGAATGTCTTTATTTTTCATGGCTCAATCTGTATCAATTTACAAGTTATGTATATAACTTTGTCTTTTATAGCCATTTAATAGATGCCTATCAGTAGTAGCATTAGTAATTCTAGTGATTCTAAAAATCAAGAGATGAACAGATTGACATATTCATAGACTTTAACTCTTTTTTTAAAAAAATTTTGTTTTATTGCTTAAAACAGTACAAAGAGTAGTACATATGTCTCCCTTTTTTCCCCCTTGACCTTCCCCCGGCCTCCCCTACCCCCCAGTGTTTTGTATCCATTGGTTATGCTTATATGCATGCATACAAGTCCTTTGGTTGATCTCTTTTGACTTGATTAGGCCTCTAACATCTACTTAATCCAGTGTGATATGCTAATATACTAAAGACTGGTTATATTTTGCTAATTCAAACTGAATATGTGAATGTGTTGAACTGTCCCCTAAATTTCACTGCAGACCTAAGAAGCAAGGTCCATGTGGAGACCACTCATCAAACAGAAGAAGGTATGAACAATCTGTGATCACTGTCCTGATTCATGATGCTCTTTCTCTTGCTAAATTTATAACCATATTTCTTAGGATGGCAGAGTACTCAGAACTTTTCTGCCCTCTTTGTTGTTAAAAAGACCTTAACCCCAAATTTTCATTCCTAGGTTCCTTACTCAGACATGGTAACTAGGAAGCACTGTCTATTATGGTGATCAGTGAGCAAGGTCATTCAGGTAAGTGGGGTCTTGGGGAAGACAAGTTCAACCAGAGTGGCTTTTGGAAGTAAAGGAATAGCATTCTGGGCAAAGCTCTGCTGGACCTAATGCAAAGTGTGAAATGTTCCAAATCATGTGAAATGCTACTAAAACAACCATGGCCTCAGGACAACAAATTAAAAATAGAACAGAAAGCCCTACAGCTGTGGTTCAGGGCTGCCAGCTAGATGGCTGGGCACCAGGAGACAATAAGGCATCTGTTTGCTGGGAGGGCAGGAAAGGGAGGGACCAGGTTTCTTGGAGGCTGGGGTAGAGGTAGGGTGGCAGCAGCTGTTCTCCGCACTTGCAACAGTTGGAGGAAGGAGTCTCAGCTGTGATTCTACCTTGGAATGGGAGAGTTATCTATGCCAATGGCCCCTTCCTTCCAGAAGATTTATTATGATTAAATTTGAACATTTGCGTGATTGGGAAATAATTATATCCTAGCCTAAGGAGTTCTATTATCTTTCTGACCCCATTGTTGTATCCCTAAAATCTGCAATCACTTTCTTTTGCTTTTGGTGTATGTGTGCGCTGGACCAGCAGCTTTTATATTACCACTTGATTGATGGGTATTCTTAAAAGTGACGAGGCCATGTGTGGTAGACTTAGTAATGGCCTCCCTATGATACCCCCATCCTAATCCCCAGAACATGTGAAAAGAATAACTTGCCTGGAGAAAGGAACTTTGTAGATAGGATGAAGATAAGAGTTTTGGAATGAGATTATTATCCTTAATTATCCAGTTGGGCCCAGTATAATCACATGACTCAAAAGAGGAAGATATTAAAGAGCTGGATGTCTTTCTTACTTTTAATTTACTTTTAATCAAGTTCAAAGACAGAGAAAAGGTGATGTGATGATGGAAGCAGAGAGAGAGGGATTGGAAGATGGCACACTGCTGGCTTTGAAGATGGAGGAGGAGCCATGAGCCAAGGTTTGTGGGCAGCCTGTAGAAGTTAGTTTTGAATTGAATTTCTTGGCCCAAAATGGAGCCACTCCTACCTGAGGTGCCATCTTAGCAGACCAAAACTTAGACAACTTTCATGTCCCTGTAAATGCTCTACTTGACCAGAAACATAGTCTATCTTGTCAGCTGTTCCTCAAAAGCCAAGTCTGGGCTCTATATCTACTTCCTTGTTCCTTCTCACCCCCACAAGGTTGACTATGTTGCCCCGTCAATCAGATGCTTTCTATATTTCTTTTACTTGTTTTCTATCCTATAATATCTTCCTGTCTTCTGCTCCATTTAGCAGTTCTCCAAATGGAGACTGTCTGTCCTAAATTATCTTCGTGTGTGTGTGTGTGTGTGTGTGTGTGTGTGTGTTTAACACTAGGAAGGGCAAGGAAACAGATCCTTCTCTACAGCTTTCAGAGGGAATAAGACCTGCCAACCCATTTTAGACGTCTGGTCTTCAAAACAGTAAGATGATAAATTTGGGTTGTTTTGAACCATAAAGTCCATAGTGATTTGTTATAGCAGTAACAGGAAACTAATACCTATGTATAAAGACATGGATATGGAACCAGTGGACTAGATTTTCTCGGAAAGGAAACTGATGGGTGTTGACAGGAACTTTGCACCAATGGTAGGGTTGGGGCTTTGGAAGGATCATTGAGCAAAAGTGGGATGCAGCTTATGCTGTGGCTGTGAGCAGGTGAGTAGGTTTTCTCTGCTGACAGCGCAGCTCTTCAGCCATCATCCCGGGCTACATTAATCAGATGCAGCCTTGAGTTAGCATGAACTTCCAACCCAGGATAAGTTTCCAGGGGACATTATTAGCTTGGCATCTACTCATCTTGCTTTTACTAACACTTATTTATAATGTGATTAATTTAATAAAATTTACCAAACTAGATAAAAGAGGGACACACTATACTCCTAATGAGGGTACTGTGATCATTTCTGGGTTGGGTTGGGAACAAGGTTTTCTCTAGAAAAGGGTGTGTAAAGAAAAAATGAAAACTTCTATTTATGCACATCTTTTAAAATTAAAAGTAAGAAAGGCATCCAGCTCTTTAATATCTTGATTGGCAATGGCACCCTCTTTAGGTGAATGCATCACCTACAATAGAGGGCACACTGGCTGGAAGAGAGGACTTGCTGAGCAAAAGTCTAGCACTGGCACTCTCTCTGGTATTTTAACTCATAGCATATCACACATGTGGTGTGTACATGCTCTAGAATGTTCTCTGTAGGGTTAATTCTATAGAGAGTAAATCTGTACAAAACTCCAGAATGTGATGCATTTCCACATCACACAGTAGTTTCTGGTTATCCTGTGCACAGTAATAATGTCATTAAACTTAAAGAGGGGTGTTGTTTCTTTGTTTTATTTTTTCCAAAATTAATGGAGTCCAAATTTGTTGATCTTTTCTAAGATGACAAAGAATTTCTAATATCATGCTAGCTAAGAGATATTTTTAAATACATGCACACTCACAAATCTTTTTCAAAGTAAGATTGTTGTTTTCACCATGAGAGAGAAATAAATTTTTTTATAAGAAGACATGCTATAGAGAAGCCACTTGAAAAGGAGGTATTTAGAAATCTCCCTTGTGATTTTCTTGCTAAAACAATAAAAAAACTCTCATATATATGTACTTATAATTCTTAGAGATGGAATGTTAAAATCCAGTGAAAAATCTCCCAAATGAAGATTCAGTACAGATTGAACCCATCTGCTAAAAAATAAAAATGCAGTAGCTTCCAGTTGATTTGGAAGAACTGACTGACAGCAGGAAAATGTTGGAGAGTTTACAGCTGAATTTCATAAAAACCTCTGCATAAGTAGAGATAGGATTGAAAATGAATGTCATGATTTAGAGACCCAATCATGGAACATTTTCTCACTGGAATAATTTGGCTATTAAACCAAGTGACAGGATAAACTGAGCTTAAGCACAGAACTTAAAAGCATTAGATTGCGAAGCATTATCAAAAATTTCTTAAGCAATGAAGATTATTCCATCATAAGGCTCTTACCAAAAAAATTAAAAAAGCCTAATGTATTTTTGAACTAATAAAAAGTAAATAATTTAAAAGATTATTTTCGTGGTTGTTGGCCTTTAATTCTAATATGTGTTTTATCATACATCATACATATAAATATTAACAAATTTTAAGAATATATGTATACACACACACACACACACACATATCTCAATCAAGGTACATGGTTAAATTCTTTTACCCTTAAGTATTTACAATTAAAACTACTTGAATGCTCACTGCTTACAGCTACACCTCCCTGCCCAAATCACCCTGCAGTGGCTCTCAAATAACAGAAAAAAAATTAAAAAATGTGCTGCTTTGGGATTTGGGGGAAGTTGTACATGCAATGAATATTTATGAGGACCTATGGTGCTGAATTCTGCCTCTAAGAACATGTGGAAAGGTGCCTCTTCACTTGCTCCCCACTTCCCTCTCCTGTGTCCGTGCTGTGACAGTTAATTTTATATGTCAGGTTGGCAAGAATATGGTGACCAGTTGTTTGTCCAAACACCAATCTAGCTATTGCCATAAAAGTATTTTTAAAGATGTTATTAACATTTACAATTAGTTCATTTTAAGTAAAGCAGATTGACCTCCATAATGCACATAGCTCTATAGGCATGTACCCTATTGATTGTGTTTTCCTGAAGGGCCCTGACTAACCCACATAGGAGGGACCAAAGCTAGAGGTTAACAACTTTTCCTGGCCATGGCTCTCACTCTTTAGAGGGGAAGGATCTGAGCATGCTCAGTACAGGCCCTGGTGTCCTTTTCCTTTTAGGTACCACACATCTCTTTTGATCTGTTCCTCAGTCTCCTAAAGTTTCCCAGCAGGGGTGCCTGCAACTGTTTAGCTCACCAGGGACTGGAGTTAACTGACCTATAACATATGGGGTCACATCTGAGCCAAGCTTTCCCAGAGCATGTCATCAATAAGAAAGGTGGAATTCTGGATCTCCATTTGTTTGACCTCTGTCTGGGGTCCCTCATGTCACATGGAGAACACAGGTCACGGCATGGCCGACATGCAGGAGGTTGATATTGGCGTGAAATGTAAGCGTGGGGTTTCACAGGCAATGCTGTGAGAGACAGTACAAGCTGCTCTTTCCGCAGGGCTACAGACTGCTGTTGTTCTTGGGGTGGCTTCCCTGGCAGCACCACCTCGGTTGAGGCTAACAGTGTCAGCCTGGTTGATGGGAAGTCGGGGATGGGTAGAGGGGAGCAGAAAGAGAGATGACAGGCACAGAGGCGTGAGGGAGACTTCTGTGCATTGGGGAGCTGCAGGTCATTGGGCTCTGGGGGCAGCAGTGGTGGCTAATGATGGAGGTTCACATATTGAAGAGGGTCTTAGCCTACTCCCATTCTCCCTGTAACCTGCTCCTGCATTGCCATAGCTACCATAGCCCAAGTTGAAAAGCCTAGATTTGGGAGCACAAAAGGGCATAGTAGTGAGGACAAGAGGCACGGAAGTTAAGTGTTCATATTTATATAATAGCACCACATTTGAGGGCCATGCTTACTCACGCCCGTCAGATCCAATTAACTTCCCACCTCAGAATGGAAAGCCAGGGGGATGTGAATGAAGACTCTCTGTGAGGTCCTGAGCAGGGTGAATGAGGGACCACCATTCTAAATATAAAGGGGACTCTCCCAAGCACTCGAAGAAAGTCCTGTTCTCCTGTATGCCAATTAGATGAATGAAACTGTTTCCTGCCTGTTGGGTCACTCTGGTGGAGTTGGTTCACAGCAGAGGCCTTATTTATCTTAGAACTCAGTGTTCTGGTCCCACAAAGGTCCCGTTACAAGCCATGGATATTTGAGGATTAACTCTTGGAATTCACACAGCTGAGGGTTTCAAGGCCAACGGCTAGAGGTTTTCAGCACATTTATAGAGCAATGACAATGATTTTGGTATCAATTTTACCAGACTGCTTTTATTTCCATTCCCATGCTGGCAGCAAGTGATGACATGCCCAACACAGTATGGTAATCTGGGTATTATAAAGTTCTTAAATAGAAAACACACACACACACACACACACACACAAAGACGACACTTTTGTTTATGTCAAATCACATCTTAAATTACACTGCGTTGGAGAGAGCTACATAATTACACATTATTTAACTGGGACCGGCTGAATGGAACAGGGTGAATAGCTGCAGAATGAAGAAAACGGTACCTATTTTGACAAGCAAACCCTTGCAAAGTTAATGCCGATAGCATTTCTTGTTTCTTTCATCTCAGAATCTGAGTGATTAGCATGTTGAAATATTTAATTTTCCAAAGATTCTTTGTGTAAAAAGCATCTTAGTGTTTAAACTGAAGCACCAAGAAAACTCAGTGTGATAGTTCATTGTATATATCAACTTCTGTGAGGGTGTTTATGGATGAGATTTACATGGAAGTCAGTAGATTTTGAGTAAAGTGGAGTACCTTTCATAATGTGGGTGGGCCTCACCCAATCAGTTGATGGCCTGCATAGAACAAAGACCGATTTCCCCAAGCAGGAGGGATTATTCTGCAGCAGCAGCCTTTAGACCTCAACCACGACACAGGCTTGCCTGGGTCTCCATCTTGATGGCCCACCTTGCAGATTTTGGACTCACCAGCCTCCATAATCATGGGTACCACTCCTTTAAAAACAATCTTTCCATATGTACACACATCCTATTGGGTCTGTTTCTCTGGAGAACGCTGCCTCATATATGTAGGATTAACAATAACTAATGGTTCCGTCCCTTAGCTTTGCATTCTCAGCATAAGTGTTGTAGTTAACACAGTTTTCTTCACAGGTAAAGAGGCAAATTAAACTTATCCTAGAAAGAACAACGTGAACATGGTGAAGAAGAGCACAGTCCAAGAGTGGAGAAATCTCAGAAAGAGGACTTACAGGAACCTGCTCATGAGGAAAGTCTGGAGACAGACAGAGAAAGGTCCTGAGAAAAAGTAATGCAGCTACTCTCTGCCTTGCCTCCAGGGGTGGGGCCAATGCATTTGCTGGTCCGACTGAAAATCACTATGTTGAGAAAAGTCTTGGTGGATAGGCTTTGAAGTCTTCCTCTTTAAACCTGGAGGAGAGCTCGTGTTTAGGTGAGAGACCCCCACATTCACCGCTGGAAACCCTAGGAAGGCAGGGCGGTCGCTGCACCTGGAGTTGGGGGCTGTGAATGTCACAATGTGCAGTTCTTCCTATTGGCCTTGTGGGCTGTGGGCAGCTACAACACACCATAGTCACAGCTGGCCCCTTTGCAGGGTCACATGACTTTGCAGAAAATGTATTTGTTGGGAATTGTGGCATCCGATTTTCAGTTGAGAGAGCAAAGGTCTGGGTTGTGCACATCTGGATATTTGCTCTGAGCCCTGCCTGGATGCTTCACACCAAGGGATCTTTTCAGAGATACAGGGTGGGCCTTTGTTTGGTCCTTGAGTCAATAACTTAGGTCATTAATCCTCTTTCTTAGAAAAAATTAATAAAAGAGTATATATAACACTTTCAACGATAAAGTTAAATTAAAAAAAGAACACAGTTCTATTGGTTTAAAAAAAAGTGCAGTGTGTGTATACATATGTGCATGGGGGAGATGGGGTAAAGACAGAGCACAGGAACAGGTGGGAGGCACAGGAGGCATGGGGAACCACTGCCCACCATCCTGTGACTTACTGAACCCTGCCCAATCCTCCACGTGACTGAATATTCAAAGCAGTCTCCTAGCACACAGCTCCTCCTGTTTTTCCTGAAGGCTTCACTCTGCTCCACACATTTGTAGTGAAGGGCACACGACAAAGGAGGCAGAAACTCAATTAGTCTCACTGATTTTTAACTCTCCACTAGCCTTGCCCTTACTGTGGGCTCCCACTCCCGCCACAACTTCCCTGGGCATATGTCATTATTACATGTCCCAGATTGGACAGATCCATCACAGAAGGCTGCAGACCATACAACCAGGTGCTTGTCTTCCTCTTCACTATACATGAACCCATGAACTCTGTTATTCCTCCTCCTAAAGGATTCCTATAACACCTTGTTGAGTCACAAGGAACTGCATCAAATTTGGTACCATCTTGCTTTTGTCACGAAATAATGAAATGCTGCCATCTGGAAGCGGGCACACTGGCCCTCCAGGCACTGCTTGACTTTTTGGCTATTTAGATTATGTGGATCCCAGATTAACTTTGATGTGACAGATGAACAATGTTGGCAATAGTCCTTCATTCAACTGTTTTACTATTTAGTGAGCAAAACTATCTATATTCCCCAATTAATTCTCTCAGTGTGCTTATTACTCTGAGTCCACTGATGGCTGGCTCTTGCTTTAAACATGCCTGGACATCTTAAAAGTTTAGAATTGATACCTAATGAATGCAAAATATTTAATAAAGCCTTTCAAAAGATAGCAACTCACACCTGCAGAGAGCTTTCTGAGTCAGGTGCTGTTCTAAGTGCTGTCCACAGTAACATCACTGAAAGCCTTCGTGTATAGGACACAGCTCATAGGGGACGAGGGAAGCCTTGGACTCAGACTGCCCAGCTCCCAAGTGGGGTTCAGAAACAGGTGGGGGGGCTTCCCTCTGCTTTTCTACAATTCCCATCCCTTGATATACATCATTACAAATAGCATGTAATTACTTCTTGGAACTAAGACATGAGCTTTCTTATAGCTCTATTAATTGGCCCTAAAATACTCAGAAAAATAATAAAAGCAACAAAGAAACACAACCCAGTAAGCCACCATCAAAGGGGAATCTCCCCTAGGCACAATCAATTTTCAGTTACTGTTGGATCACTAGGTTCCACCGAGACACAGGATATATGGCTGGGACTCCTGCAACATGGCATCAAGAGGCGTTCTCTGGGCATATCAATCCCCAGGGGTGTGTCTCTACATATCTTAGTCTCAAAGCCTAAGAGGGATCTAGAAATACCCTTAAAAATTGAGGGAAACATGTACGTTTTGGCCATTAATGTCTCATCAGTACATATTCCCAGTACAACTGTCAATAAGCAACACTTATTTGCATTCTTTTCCTAAATGATCATTTCTATGTGACTAGGTTTGGCCCCACTTTTCACTATTTCAAAACTTCACAGGTTACTTATATACTATTTTTAAATATATATATTTCATTGATTTTTTTACAGAGAGGAAGGGAGAGGGACAGAGAGGCAGAAACACCAATGAGAGAGAAACATCTATCAGCTGCCTCCTGCACACCCACTACTGGGGATGTGTCCACAACCACGGTACATGCCCTTGACTGGAATCGAACCTGGGACCTTTCAGTCCATAGGCCAACACTCTATCCACTGAGCCAAACCGGTTAAGGCACTCATATACTATAGATGTCAGTATCTGGGCAATCACATTTCTCTCACCATTGACATTTTCAGTCCCAGGAGCATTTACTGATTGCCCATATCTTGCACTCTCTAGCCTGTGAGAGTGGCAGGGGTGTGTAGAGGCACAAAGATGGGTAAATCAAACAGCATAAGGAAGCAATCAAAGTGGAAAGGATAACCACATGCCAGCACCTATCCCTATGAACTCAACATACCCCCCTGTAAGTTCAGAATGGTCCTGTCCTGCGTAAGCTCCACCCTCGTGCACAATAGAAGCCATGACTTCCTTCCTGCAAAGATGTGGCTCCAGCAATCTATGTGTCTCTCTTACAACATCCATACTCCCTTCTCTACTGGAGCATTCAACAGGGTACTCATAAGCAGCTCTTTCTCCCATGCTTACTTACTATAACACTCCTGGACACCATTTCTTCTCCTTGGCCCTCTATGCAGCAAAGCTTCCCCAAAGAGTAACTCTACACCTTTTCCCAGTGCCTCTCCTCTTATTTGTGTTGAACCCACCAGCTCATGAGAATGGCTGTTGGTAAGGTCATGGTTCGTTGCTTCCCTTCCTTGTGAAACTATGGACACAAGTGGCTTTCTGAGCACCACACTCCTGCTGCAGGAAACAAGCTTCTCCATGCCCTTTGCTGATGCCTCCTTGATCCCTGGACTCTAATTGTCAGGTTCCCTTGGTGACTGACTGCAATCTCAGGACCTTAAATAGTATCGATTTGCCAACTACTCTCAAATATACATCCTTGGCCAAGCTCATGACCTTAAACTCCAGACTTACAGCTCCAATTGCCTTCTCAACACTTTTCCTTGGCTTTATAACAAACCCTCACACTTCATTCCAAAACTGAACTCCTAATCTGGCCCACAAATGGGCTTCTCTCCCAGGAATCAAGATCTATTCATCCTGAGTGATGGTGAGAATTGGTCATTTTTGAAACCTCATGCCTCTCATGATAGGAAAATATCCACATGAGAATATTTTATACTCGTTAGCCATATGAAAATAATCAGTCTCAATTGTAGAAGATTATCTAAAGTAATTTTTGGTTGAATTGATCAGCAAATACTTCTGATGGCATCTCAGTGTTCTAAACAATCAGGCAAGTTTAGAATATCTAAGGAATAATAAAGTCCCCAATTTTTATTGAGCTCTACGTGCCTGGACAAGAGTAAAATCCTAATACCTTTTGTTAATTTAATCCTCTCACAATGCTGAAACATGGGATGGAGATGATTACCATCCTCATTTTTTACATCTTGAATGTTTCAACAAAAAGTAACTTGCCTGATATACCAGAAAAGAGCCAAACCCAAACCCAGGCTGGCCGGCTCCAGAGTCTACACTCCAGGCCTGGCTTATGGGAAATGTCATGGGAAACAGAAATGAGAGGGGGAGGGAGGAAGGGAGGGAAGGAGGGAGGGAGAGAGAGAGAGAAAGAGGGGGGGGAAGGGAGGAAGGGAGGGAGAGAGGGAAAGGGAGAAATGGTTTGGAATCCAAATTTCTTAGTAATTACACTTAGTTTAAAAAATAAACCTTGTTAACAGCTACCACTACTGTGCACTCGAATGCCAGCCCTCCCTTGTCTACACCCACAGCAATAGTGGGCTCAAGGGAATTAAAACAGTATCAGTTCCAACACAGAGGCACATGGAAAGGACCCAGGATCTTGGAAGTTCCTCTTTCTGTCACTTCTAAAATCTCTTTCCTTCTTGTTTATTTTCCTTTCATTTAAAAAATTTTCTCTCTGGGTAATAGTTGATTGCTTTGATTACAAAGTCCACTGCAGAGCTTACATAACAATGAAGGTTAGCAGATCATGGTCAGGGCACATTACGGGAAGAAGGAAGATATTTTCCTAGAAAAGAAGGGAAGCAACAATTCTAAGGTATTCCTAAAGAAGCTGCTGCAAGCCTCAGCCTCCTCATGTAACATGCACATGCTTAAAGGAATAACATCCAGGTCCCAAGAGCTACCTTCACATCAGCCCCTGAGACCTAGACCAACCTCTTTGATCTCTTCATATGAACAATGGGTTTAATCTGATAAAAGAAAGTATTAGAAACAGATGAAGTTATGCAGAGCATTCTGCAAAGGTTTCTTTTCACCATCAACACTGATAAAAATTACATAAAAAACATAATGTGAATTTTTGAATAGCATACCCAAAATGTATCCAACCTTCAAGGGCAGATAAAAGGAATAATTTTCTATATTGTTGTTACAATGTTCATCACATCTTCACATCTTAAAAATAATCGAGGGCAGAAAAACATTTATGGTTAATACTGGAAAGCTGGATTTTCATTTTGTGGGATAAATAGCAATTTTAGTCAGTCTCTCCTTTTCTGTATTTTTCCCTCTCCAGTGATGTAAATAGCTCAATATTTTTATACATGTCACTACTTAATGAAAAAGGTAATGGGAATGCCCACAGCTATAATCAGAGAATGATTTAAAACTTTTACCTCTTATAGTTCTGTTGATCAGCTTTTATGTCTGTAATAAACGTTTGTATATCTTCTGCTCAAAGCTGGAAACCTCAGCAGGTTGAAATGAGAGGTGGAGGTGGTAGGGTATTGTTATTAATGCACATGCAATTTATTTACTAGAAGAGGCAGTCATTAAAGAAATTGCACTTTTTACATCATTCCCTCTATATTCTTGCCAGAAAATGGCTTTAAAGAAGAACGCTTTGATGTTGGGTTTCAAATCAGGACTCTGGGGGCCTGGGCTGATGCCCCCATGCTAGTCACCGAGGCAGGTTCATGATCCAGAATGAGGATGAGGCTGCAAAGATGCTGGACGAAGCCCACACACCATTACCCTCTACAGGTCTTGTCTTTGCCATGTCGCCAAGGACTGGTCCACTGTTCACAGAGCAACTCTTTGTCAGCATTTTTTATGCAAACATTTTTCCCTGGTCAACTGTCCCACAGACAAAAGAGAATGATTTCTGTTCTCAGGGAGGTGCTCAATAGTATTTTATTAATATACTAGAGGCCCGGTGCACAAAAATTTGTGCACTTGTGGGGGGAGGGTCCCTCAGTCTGGCCTGTGCCCTCTTGCAATCTGGGAACCCTTGGGAGATGTCCGCTTGCTGGCTTAGGCCCGCTCCCCTGGGGATCGAGCCTAAGCTCGAAGTCAGACATTCCTCTGGCAGCCCAGGAGCCCTCAGGGGATGTCCACTTGCCAGTGGGGAGCAGGCCTAAGCTGCAGTCAGACATCCTTAGTGCTGCTGAGGAGGCAGGAGAGGCTCCCACCACCACCGCTGTACTGGCAGCCATCAGCCTGGCTTGTGGCTGAGCAGAGCTCCCCCTGTGGGAGTGCACTGACCACCAGGGGGCAGCTCCTGCTGGGGTGCCTGGCCAGGCTGGGTGAGTAGCTGATGCCTGTTTGCAGCGAGGCTGGCTGGAAGCAGGTATCTGGGGTTTATTTATCTTCTATAATTGAAACTTTGTTGCCTTGAGCGGAGGTCACAGCCGGCCAAGGCAGGCAGGAACCTTAGCTTCCTCCATTGCTGGGGCAAGCCTCCTGCTTATTCCAGCTCTATGGCTGCTGGCTGCCATCTTGGCTAGGTTAATTTGCATATAGTAGCTCTGATTGGCTGGTGGGCATGGCTTAGGTGTAGCAGAGTGAAACCTATTTGCATATTACTCTTTTATTAGATTAGACTAGAGGCCCAGTGCACAAAATTTGTGCACTCGGAGGGGGTCCCTCAGCCCGGCCTGGGGCCTCTTACAGTTTAGAAGCCCTTGGGGGATGTCCGACTGATGGCTTAGGCCCCCTCCACAGGGGAAGTGGGCCAAAGCCTTCAGATATCCTTAGCACTGCCATGGAGGTGGGAGAGGCTCCTGCCACCACTGCTGCGCTTGCCAGCCATTAGCCCAGCTCAGGGCTTCTGGCTGAGCAGTACTCACAGGAGTGCAATGACCACCAAGGGGCAGCTCCTACATTGAGCTACTGCCCCCTGGTGGTTAGTGTGCATCATAGCCACTGGTTGTTCTGCTGTCTGTTCTATTTGCATATTAGCCTTTTATTATACAAGATGGGAACACGTCTTCGCAGTCCTCTCAGGTTTCTTTTTATACGGACGCTTATTCCACAAGGCTCTACAGAATTGAATATTTTTAGGGAAAGAAGTTTTTCAGTCTCTAGTCATCATTTAACCTAGAACAGCAGCAGCCTTACTGGGGAGTGGACAAGGGACAAGAGCATGCAGAGATAGGCCAGGGGACGCCCAGACTCTGGGCTCACACTTGAGAGACACCTTTGGGTTTCATGTTTTTGGAAATATCCTTGAACTACTTTAATTTTTCACTTATATAGTAAATGCTGTAAAACATTATTTCTAGCATTATCATCCCTGAATTAAAGTTAATCAATTTACCTTCATACTTTTTCACTTTATGCAAATGATAAAAGACCACAACTTAACAGCGATGGCAGCTGCCACTTACTAAAGGCCCGTGTTAAAATGTACCCGAGAGTTGTTTTATTCAGGTGGGGTAAGACACAGAGATACAGAAATGACTGTCATCGAGGAAGAAGTTTTTATACTCACAGATCCCTAGAAATAAGATTGTAAATGATGAGCATCTTTTTATGTGTATCATATTTGGAGAAATGTGTATTAAAATCATTTTTGCTGTTTTTAAATGGAGTATTTGGGGTTTTTTAATTATTGATTTGTAAGGGTTCTCTATATATTATAGATACAAGTCCCTTCTCTTTTCATAATGGTTATTTGAAGTACAAAAGGTTTCAATTTTAGTGAAGTCCAATTTATCTATTTTTCCTATTGTTGTTATGGTTTTGGTTTCATATCTGAGAAACCTTGTGTAACCCCTTGTCATGAAGACATATGCAATGCTTTGTGGCAAGAGTTTTATAGTTTTAGCTCCTATATTTAGTTTTTAAAAAAAACAATTCTGAGTTATTTTCTGTGTATGGTATAAGGTAAGGGTTCTACTATGTTATTTTATTTATTTTAAATTATATTTTTATTGATTTCAGAGAGGAAGGGAGAGGAAGAGAGAGAAAAAGTGGTAGAATATAAGGTTGAAGTCTCAGTGCCAGAACTTTTGAGGCCTTATAGACCTATATAATGAAAGAAAAACATAAAAATTAATCACCCACTGCTATGGTCAAGCCATGCCCACCAGCCATGCCCACCAGCCAATCAGGATCAAGTATGCAAATTAATCCAACTAAGATGGTAGTGGCCATGGAGCTGGAGTGAGCAGGAGGCTTTGGTTGCCCCTGGTGATGGAAGAAGCCAAGCTTCCTGCCTGCCCTGGCCGGCCCTTGGCTCTGCTCAAGGCTACAAAGTTTCAATTATAGAATATAAATAAATCCTAGGGGAGAAAAAGAAAAAAAGGAGATGCTGGGTGCTTGGGTCACAGGAGGGTGTGGCCAGCCTGAAAATGGCTCTCAGCCCCTCACCCAGGCTGGCCACACCTCCATGGGGTCCCCACTGGGGGGCTTGGCCAGACTGCAAATAGCCATCAGCCCCTCACCCAGGCTGACCAGGTACCCCAGCGGGGACCTCGACCCTGAAGGGGGTGTAGCCAGCCTGAAAACAACACTCAGCCCCTCACCCAGGCTGGCCAGGCACCCCAGCGGGGCTCCCCACACTGAAAGAAGTATGGCTGGTCACTATGACACATAATAACCACTAGGGGGCAGACGCTCAATGCAGGAGCTGCCCCCTGGTGGTTAGTGTGCTCTCATAGGGGGAGCTCTGCTCAGCCACAAGCCAGGCTGATGGCTACCAGCACAGCAGTGGTGGCAAGGAGCCTCTCCTGCCTCCTCAGCAGTGCTAAAGATATCTAAATGTAGCATAGGCCTGCTCCCCACTAGCAAGTGGACATCACCCAAGGGATCCCAGGCTGCCAGAGGGATGTCTGAGTGCCAGCTTAGGCCTGATCTCCCAGGGAGCAGGGTTAAGCCAGAAAGTGGACATACCCCCAGACTGTGAGAGAGCACAGACCAGGCTGAGGGACCTCCTTGAGTGCACACATTTTTGTGCATTGGGCCTCTAGTCCTATCTAATAAAAGAGTAATATGCAAATTAACCATCACTCCGGGTCAAAGATGGCGGTGCCCATAGTGGTGGGGCAGGATGCTGGGGGCGTCACCCTGGCAACATGAGCTGAGCAGGCATTACCTCAGCAGGTCACACTGCCCTGGATCAGGCAAGCACCACCAGCAGGCAGCCCACAGCAGGGCCTGCTGGCCGCCATGGCCATCGGGAGCAGGAGAGCCCCTTGGGCTGCCTCGCATTCGGGGGCCTGCTTTCAGTCGCTACTGCGATCAGGAGCAGGAGTTAGAACATGAACGTGGCTGTCGGGCAGCCTGCGTTCGGGGTCCTGCTCCTGGCTGCCATAGCGATGGGGAGCAGGAGAGCCCTGTGGGCTGCTGCATATTCGGGGGCCTGTTCCTGGCCGCCACAGCCATTGGGAGCAGGAGAGAATGAGCAGGCGGCCCATGGGCAGCCCGCAGTGGGGCCTGCTCCTGGGTTGCTGAGACATCTGTGAGCAGGCAAGCGTGGCTGGCAGGCAGCACCTAGCTTTGGCCACAGCTCAAAGGAGAAAACATGCAGGTGAGGCCAAGAGCCTTGAGAGATCAACACAGAGGGTTGCCTCCTTCAAGCCTCCATGGTGTGAATGGGGACAGGCCCCCAGCAGAGAGACACCCCCCCCACACACACACGGGGTGACTGCTTCCAGCCTCCAATGCAGCTGGGGCAGTCCCCCAGTGGGGACACACATATGGGGGGCCTGCTCTGAGCCTCCGCAGTGCAGCTGGGGGCAGGCCCCCAGCGGACAGGGACACACACACACACACACACACACACACACACATGAGCCTGCCAGATTGTGGCCATCAGTAGGCCATCCACTGAGGGGTCCCAGACTGTGAGGGGGGCAGGCTAGGCTGAGAGACACCCATCCTCCCTTGTGCACGAAATTCTAGTCTTCTATAATAAAAGCGAAACATGCAAATGTGACCGTTACCACCAGCCAATCAGAACGGCTATATGCAAATTAACCCAGCCAAGATGGAGGCCAACAGCCACGGAACTAGAACAAACCAAAGGGTTCTGTTGCAACTGCTTGCCTATGGCAGTTGGAAGTGGCACCAGGGCACCAGGGCACCAGGAAGTAGGAAAGCAAGGTGGCGGGCCGGGGAGCGGGTAAGAGGTGGCAGGGGGTCGGCGGCCTGCTTGGTGGGCTTCCCAGGCCCTTTG
>PVJC01036995.1:0-17450 GCA_004026665.1 Murina feae | reverse complement strand
GGGAATGTCCACCTGCTGGCGTGCCTGGCTAGCCTGAGTGAGGGGCTGAGGGCTGTTTCCAGGCTGCCCACAGCCCCCTCAGGGTTTGTGCACTGGGAGGTGGGAGGGCTGGTGAGTGCAGGCGTGGACGTTTCCTGTTGGGTGGCCCACCATTGCACATGCCTGGTGGGCCCCCACTGCTGAGGGGACACACCTGGTGCAGAGCTGGGTGGCAGGCCGGGGGGTGGACCCTGGTGCATGGTCCCTGGGGCTGGGGGCCTGCTGCTGAGCGGACACACCTGCCTCCCTGTGTGCTGTGTACCCTGATGGCACCTATTTCCAGGCTTCAGCTTCCACCGGGGCTGGCTTGGTCCCCCAACCCCGAGGCTGCCCGGCCGCCTATAATCCGCAACTGACCGAATCTATTTCTTGGCCTCCATCGCCACTGCCCTGCTCCTCCCCCGGCAGTTGTGGCCTGTGCCTTGCAGCTTCTCCGGCTTCTCCGGGGCTGCAGCCTCCACCATCTTGGCTGGACTAATTTGCATACAGCCACTCTGATTGGCTGATGGGTGTGGCTTAAGCATCCCGGAGAAATGGTTAATTTCAATATAACGCCTTTATTAGATTAGATTTTTAAAATATTTTCTTATTGCTCCTAGAGAGAGAGAAACATTGAGGTGAGAGAGAAACATGGACCATCTACCTCCTGCCCGCACCCTGATCAGAGATCGAGCCAGCAACTTGGTTGTGTGCCCTGGCTGGGAATCAAACTGGTGACCTTTCAGTGCATATGATGACGCCCAACCAACTGAGCCACACCAGCCAGGGCTATTCTCTTTTTTTCGGTGCACAATTATTCTGGCAAATTTGAGGAAGGATTAGAGAAATTTGCTATCCTTTTGGTGTCATTGAGGGGACACAGATTTCCCTTCCAACAATGGGCTCTGGATCTGTGAAGTGACTTAGATTTAGTAACTAGAAATTGCAATTTTTCATGATAATGTCTAACATCAACCTATGCTCCTCAGTGGCCAATTCTTTTTGGCTTTAAAAATCAAACAAAACCTTAGTTTAATGATTCTCAAGCTTTCCCATGTATCTAATCAACCAGAGGACTAGTTAAAACGGATTGCTGGGCCATGTCACCAGAATGGAGTGGGGCTTGAAAATTTTTATTTCAGACAAGTTCCAAGGTGATGCTAAAGCTGCTGCTCTTAGGATCAAGTGCTGACAACCACTGTTCTAGAGGGTTGTTTGTCTTTGTTACCTTGGGAAAAACAGCATCAATCAGCTGTAATAGTAGATCATTTGGCATTTGGGGCCAAAACACCTTGATTGCCATTCAAAGTCATTCTGCTCAGTATGGTAATTATACTCACCTGGCCTCTGATTTTTCCAGAATCCCAATATCCCCATTGATATTAAGAAGCCCAGTGCTGTGCCAGGATCTTCCACTGTCAACCCTGGCCTGAAAAGGACACCCATCAGTGAGTTTCTCAACAATGTCTGTGCCCCCATGATCAGTGCATTTCTTAGTTAAGAGATTCTGCCCTGGTCCCCCCTGGAGAATATACTCAGGTGGTGAGTTTGCATGTCTTCATTCTAATACTCTCCTTTTTCCTGAGCCTTCTGATCCCTTCCTCATCACACTGCCAAGTAAATTCCAACAAAATTCCCAAGCCATTGTGAATGCAGGCTTTAAGCAGTGATACTAGATAATACTAGGACTGGTAAACATTAAATGTTATTGGGACATCATTAAGACCTGCTAGACATTAAATTCTAAGTTATAGATGAGTTGCCCATTTGAATAAATTCTCTGGTCAGTCTTAAATTCCAGATTTTTGATCTAACACCCTCAACATCTGCTCTCATTAATGTTTCTCTGGTTCTTTATTGATATATTTATGATCTGGTCTTACCACTTGCCTTACAGCTATCTACAGTTTTTACAGAATGTCTTAAAAGGATAATCACCTGCCCTGAGCCTGTCAAGGAATTCAAGCCTATCTAATAAAGAGAGAATATGCAAATTGACCATCACACCATCACAAAGATGGCAGCGCTCAAAGCCACAAGACGGCGGTGCCCAGTCCCCTCAGCCCCGATGGAGTCCCCCAGTCCTTTTAGCCCAGCTGGTGGGGGGCGGCAGTGGCAGCAGGCACATGGTGTGGTCGGACTCACCCTCAGTCTCCCAGCTGCCCAGGGCCGGCCCAAGGTACAGGTGTGCAGGCAAGCCTTGGATGTCAGCTGCCCAGCTGTCCAGGGTCATCTGAGGCTCAGGTAACCAGGGCTGGCCAAGGCTTGCACTGCCCGCAGTGGCAGCAGCAGAGTTGTGATGGGGGCATTGCCTTCCCCTGATGGCCAGGTTGCCTCCAACTCCTGAGGGCTCCTGAACTGTGAGAGGGAGCAGGCCAGGCTGAGGGACCTCCACTTCAGTGCATGAATTTTCATGCACCAGGCCTCTAGTACCATCATAACTAGCCAACCATGGCAGTAGTCCTATAATTATCATTACCCTTATATTGCAGTGACAACTTGATATCCCTAAGACTTAGGCTAAACGTCCACCTTATTCCAATCAACCACAGGGCAGAGCATTAGTAATTCTGATGCCACAGCGTGCCAGCCATCATCGCTACCCCACTTCTTCTACCAATTGCCTCAGGCTGGCTTTTTACAGAAGACAATCTGAGAGACAGCTTTCATGCTAATGTTTTATGGAGGTGCTGTCCCAGGGAAGCAAGAGTAAGGGAGAAAGGAACCAGGTAAGAAATGGGGAGTGAAATGACAAGAAGAATTACCAAACTGGTTATGACTTCAGGTTCGATTCCAGTCAAGGGCATGTACCTTGGTTGCGAACACATCCCCAGTGGGGATTGTACAGGAGGCAGCTGATCAATGTTTCTCTTTCATCCATGTTTCTAACGCTCTATCCCTTTTCCTTTCCTCTCTGTAAAAAATCAATAAAATATATTTTAAAAAATTCCTTTCCTCTACAACTACTCACAGTACCCAAATATTTGTATTAGCTAGGGTTCTCCAGAGGAACAGAGGATATATTTATCTATCTATTTATCTATAGATAGATATATAATAAAAGAGTAATATGCAAATTAACCATCACTCAAAGACACCTAGGCCATGCCCACCAGCCAATCAGAGTGGCTGTATGCAAATTAACCCAGCCAAGATGGAGGCCAGCAGCCACGGAGCTAGAGCAAACAGGAGGCTTCTGTTGCAACTGCCTGACTAGGGCAGCAGGCCTCTGCTCAAGCAACAATGTTTCAATTATAGAAGCTACGGAGCTGAAGCAAACAGGAGGCTTCATAACCTGCCTAGGCCTCTGCTTAAGGTAACAAAGTTTCAATTATAGAAGATAAATAAACACCAGAAAATTGATTCCAGCCAGCCTCACTGGGACGTTGGGTCAATGGGAGCTGTGGGCAGCCTGAAAATGGCCCTCAGCTCCTCACCCAGGATGGCCACACCCTCAAGGGGTGAGGGTCCCCACTGGGGGGCTTGGCCAGCCTGCAAACAGCCATCAGCCCCTCACCCAGGCTGGATAGGCATGCCAGCAGGTAGACATCCCCTGAGGGGTCCCAGACTGCAAGAGGGCACAGGCCGGGCTGAGGGACTCCCCCAAGTGTACAAATTTTTGTGCACTGGGCCCCTAATATATATATATATATATATATATAACATGATATATCTATGTATATATGTATATATATGTGTGTGTGTGTATGTATATATATGTATATATCTCACCTAATAAAAGAGTAATATGCAAATTGACCATCACCCAAGACACCTAAGCCACACCCATCAGTCAAACCAATCAAAGCAGCTGTATGCAAATTTACCCAGCCAAGATGGAGGCCAGAAGCCACAGAGCTAGAGCAAACCAGAGGCTTCTGTTGCAACTGCTTGCCTAGGCTGGCTGAGCCTCTGGTCATGGCCACGCCCACCAGCCAATTAGAGTGGCTCTATGCAAATTAACCCAGCCAAGATGGAGGCTGGCAGGGTGGCTCTGCACTGGGAGCCTCTGTGCCAGGTGTGTCAGCTCACCCTCAGTGGGGGAGGGTCTGGCCTGGGGCCTTCTCGGGGCATCCAGGAGCACCCGTCCTGGGTCTGCTGCATGGCTCCGCCCCGGGGACCTCCTCCGGGGCGTGTGGGATCACTTGTCCAGGGTCCGCTGCCTTCATCCGCCCCCTGGGGGCCTCTGCAGGGTGTGTGGGAGCGTCTGCTGCACAGTGCGAAGCATCCGAAGCCAGTCTGCTGCCTGGCTCCACCCTGGGTGTGTTCACTCAGCAGCAGGGCCCCACCGAGGGATCCTGCACCAGTGTCAGCTCCTGGCTTGCCACCCAACTCTGCACCAGGAGTGTCCCCTCAGCGGTGGGGGCACACCAGGTGTGTGCAATCGTGGGCCCTCTGGTGGGAAACGTCCACTCCTGCACTCACCAGCCCTCCCATCCCCCAGTGCACGAACCCTGAAGGGGCTGTGGGCAGCCTGAAAATGGCCCTCAGCCCCTCACCCAGGCTGGCCAGGCACGCCAGCAGGTGGACATCCCCCCCCCCCACGAGGTGTCCCAGACTGCAAGAGGGCACAGGCTGGGCTGAGGGACCCCCACCCCCGAGTGCACAAATTTTGTGCACCGGGCCCCTAATATATATATATATAGGGAGCCATGCCATTTTCTCTATTCACCCAACTGGTGATTTTACATTGTCATTGTTCCTTCTACATTTACCCATTGGAATTCTACTCTCCAACTTATTTTCTTAGTGAATTAGTTATATCGCTATGGACTCATGAATACATGCATTTTATATTCTGGGTTGTAATCCATTACTCTCATTATTTGTTTTGTTTCTCAACTTTTCCTAGATTTGGGTATTAGGAGCCTCTCTTTAAATCATATTTAAATAGCTTTTCTCTTTGAATTCTCTTGTTCAATTATGTAAAATTAGCATAAATAGGTTTCTCTAGAATTATAGCATTATGGATTATTTGCATAGAAAAAGAGTAAGAATGTTTTACTCTTAGAAACATTTAATTAAAGATCTACACTAGCAAATGGGAATTTAATAGCCACCCCAGATAAAAACAAAACAACAGCAACCATAATGATCCTTTCCCCTTCCACCTGCCCGCCCCCCTCCCCCAAGTTATTTTATTCTTCCAGATCAATCACCATTCATGGGAACTGGGTGGAAATGTTAGAGAGCCATTCTCACCAGCTGAAGATGCCATTTCAATTAAAATGTGAAAAAAAATAAAAACACTGAGATTTTAATGTGACTTCTATTGATTTGATTTTATGAATAATATATAGCACTTAGTGCTCTGATACTTTTAATAACTCATTCATTTTTTAATCACAAAATCTTTATAGCTGTAAAAGGCTTACCATATCATCCCATCTATATTCATTGGTTACTTTGACTGCAAGTCATGGAAAGCAATTATAGCTATTTTATACGAAAATGAATTTATTGAAATTCTATAGGGTAACTCATAGAATTGGGCAGAACAACTAAGGAATCTGGTTCAAAAATGACCTGTGTCCAGGAGGCTGCAGCAATCCATAAAGAACTAATGAGCCCCCCCTTGAACAGCCTTGGCCTCCCTGAAATAGTCTTTGTGTGATTCCACTCAAGGTCCAACTATCAGAGACAGAGCATGCAACATACCATGATTGCCAGTTTCCAAAAGATGGGGTTTGCTTGGGCAGAGATAGTGTCTTGATTTGAGTTCCCCCAGAGTCTGACTCTGAGACAAAGATTCAAGAATAAGTGGTTCATTTTGGAGCTGATCCTAGGGAGGTTTATTGGGGAGTGGGAAAGAGAGGCAGCAAAGGGAAGGAAGCCAGTAAAAGATGTGTTATCAAAGCAGCTCCCACTTGAGGCAGCTGGAATTTAATCTCACAGTGAGACAGTTTAGAACACACACCAGAGTTGACTTAACAAAAAGATGAGAAAGCTAAGATATTTTCCTACTGCATCCCTTTACATGATTTGTTGAGGGCTTCTGGGATATTAACTCATGGGTACTTCTGGCTTGTCCTGTGTATGAATTGATCATGTTATTGTAACTAGGCAAAACTTATTGGGCAAGGAGTCCTAAGATTTTTGCAGTGAGCTGCCTTCTGGGAGTAGAAGTGAGTACTGAGAAGACACGGTCAGGGAATGGACATGTCTGCTTTAGTGGTTATCTTAAGCCAAATGGGATGTTGGTACTAGAAGATGGAGACTGGAGACTAAGCAAGCAAAAATAGTAGTTACTCATTTCACCTTGAATGCAATCCTTTCCTTTTATAGAAACAGTTGTGTATAGGTCAAATAGTTATATCTCTATCAATTAAAATTCATCTTTCAAGCCAGGAGCCCCAAAACACAGCAAATCAGTGAGAAGATTTAGTTGGAGAAATAAATAAATAAAGATGGACACTCATGCTGCATAAAGTACTGCTACCAGTAGACCAGGCTCCTGACCATGTCTGTCTTATCAGACTACTAGAGGCCCAGCGCACGAAATTTGTGCACAGGTAGGGTCTCTAGACCTGGCAGATTATATTTAGTTAATGGCATTACCATCTTAAACAAACTACCTCAAGAAGAAATAACATTCACGGACTGCTTCTAACTCAAAATTCTACAAGGGATATGCTTACTTGTCATCTTACTTGCCAAGAAATGTAGGAAAACTGCTCTGTCTTGTCCTATTGTCAGGACCCAAGGATAGATGGTAGAACTTCTCCCACCTCCCTTTTTTCCATTTATCAGGTTAGGAAGGGACAAACATCCTTTCAATTGTGCCTACCTTTATGTTTGATTTCAGGTCTTAAGTGACTGTTGATAGTAACAATGATAAAAAAATATAAACTCATAGATATTTTAAAACTCTGGAAGATAGAAATGGGTTATAAAAAATTTCCAAGTTAAAAAAAAAGAGCAAAGAAAATGCTTCAGGTTGATGATAAAGTAGGTTCTTATTTTCAAGATCATAGCCAATACGTGGAAAGATTTTCACTTACTGCTGGGGATTCTCAATGTTCCATTACAAGATAAGGGAGCCGATATTAAATTAGTTTACATACAGCACATACCAGTTAAAGACAGTAGATTGAATCTGTATAAAGCAGTAACTACTGGCTGCAAATATGTGCTAGTCCCCAGTGTTGCTCATTTTTGGCTTACTAAGAAGCATATAAGCTGGTGTGCCAATGAGAAATAAAAGCCAATTTTCATCCCGTAGAAGGAAGTGAGTTCATGTAGCACTCCAAGGAGGCATGGCCTTTGATAGTTAATTTTATGTCAGCTTGACTGAGGCATGGGACCTTATTTTTAGGTGTGTCTATGAGGGTGTTCAAATGAGAATTGGTGGGTGAGTAAAGCTGATGGCCCTCTGCATTGTGGGTGGGCTTCATCCAATCCATTGAGGGCTTGAATATGACAAAAAGGCAGAGGATGATTGAAGCTGCTCTCGTCCTGATTATTGATCTTATCTTGCCATCAGCACTCCTACTTCTCAGGCTTTCAGACTTAGACTGGAATCTACGCCATCAGGTCTCCAGCTCTCAGAACCCCAAACTATACCACTGGCTTTCCTGGAGCTCCAGCTCGTAGATGGCGGGTCATGGGACTTCTCATGTGAGCCAATGCCTTATAATAAATCTTTTTCTTTATGTATATTTCCTAGTGGTTCTGTTCCTTTGGAGAATTCTGGCTCATGTGTGCACCAATAAAAACAATTCTCAGTTTTCAAAAACGTACTGGAGGAAAAATACTAGAAGAAGTTAGAACCCGGTCACAGAACTGAGAGTATCCTGCTCCTTTAGGAGGTGCTCGAAGATCTGATTTCACTTCCCAGCTTTCATTAAATCAGAAACTGACATGGGAACCCAGAAGCATTTGAGCCATGGTTCAAAAGGAAGTATCTTCTGACTGCCAACCATTCTATTTGAAAGTGTCCTCCTAGACTGGGTCCACCCACCAAGTCACAAATCTGGGTGACTAAATTATTTACATAACTGTTAAATATTGATATGTCATCCATAATTTTCCAGAAGAAGAAAGTAAGATGTAAATTAGTTCACAAATTCCAAACTATGAAAATATTAATGATTGTGTCTATTGGATTTATCCAGGTAAAGTAGGAGATGCCGGAATTGGAGAACCCAGAGGTAAATTTATAGAACTAGAAATGGGGGTTACTCTTTAGGAACCCGATGAGCTGGACTGTCAGTTTTTCATACTGGTACATGACATTCCAGACATAGCTAGGCTGGGATATCACATAGGACATAATTCTGAAATAGATGCTAAGCCCAATAAAGTTAAAATAGAAAGATATTAACTACCCAAACCCCAAGGTGATATTGGACATTAACAAGCTGTCTCAGTTATGAAATATGACATATTCTCTCAGGTAGTCTCCACCCCCATCCCCACCATCACTAATTTCACCATCTAGAATTGGTCTGATTCAAGTACCTGAGGCTCAGATGACCTCTCCCTTCTAGAAAACTTTGGAGCACTAAATGCTTGAGGGTCTTCACCTAAATATTAAGGAATGATGAGAGAAAAAGACTCATGTTGCTTCCCAGCATTGATTTTTCTTATTGGATTTCTGTTTGAGGGAAACTCAAGAATTATTTTGGGATTTGTATGAGAAAATAAAAGTGTACTTAGACCTTTATGAAAAGATAGTACTGTTTTAAGTTAGAGGATTTGGAGGAAAATAAAATGTAGGCTTTATAAAAACTTTATCAGAGCTGAAAGCAAAATGTGATTTTAGTTTCTGAAAGAGACTCTGGGACTGAGGAGCAGGTGTGTTTTTAAATTTCAAATTTGTATAAAACCAATACCCCTTTCTAAAAGCCATATTATCTTTCTGATTTACTATATCTTATAATGACATTTGTTCAAAGGACAATGGAAGAAAGAATATTTTGTTGGAGGACAAACTTCTAAAGTAAGTGAAAATTTTCAACTTTTACCAAGCATTTCTTTAAAAGTGACTACTAACTTTCGAAGAAGTCTTCTAAACCCCGAGCTAAAATGTGTAAGTATATGAATGATAATTTCTTGGTCTTGCTTGAGTATGAAAGCATGTTGGTAACTGCCTGGCAATGCAAAACAGGAAATTGGCAAGCAGCTAACTATTTTCTATGCAACTTTATTTACTCTGGCAACTTGTTCAGCATATTTTGTTAATTCATTAGTTGATAAATGAAAAAAATTCCATAATTATGCATAATATGTTGAACAAAATTATTGAAAAACAGCAAGAGCATTTTTAAAATTACCCACTTGAAAGCTGAGCTTTAAGATGCCAGGAAAAGTTCACATTAAATATAAAATCTTGGAATAAAAAATGTTTACGAGTTGTGTAATTTAAGAGATTGATGAATTCGTGGGTAGGAGGATTATGTTTTGATGGTTGATTGAGTATCAACATAAGAACCAGACCGAGTTCTTTTCTAACTACCGCTAGAGACTTTGTCTTATACCAGGATGATGCTTTATTCTGGGGCTTCTTTAACAGAGTCTATAAATGAGCAGTGTTGTGGGTTGAAGTATGTGATCCCCTTACCCCAAAATAAATAGGTTCTTTACTGAGGTAATCAAATTAAAATGAGGTCATTAGAGTGGATTTAATCCAATGTAAATGGTGTTTGTATAAAATGGGGAAATATGGATCTAGAAGAGGAGAAAAAGGGGGAACATGGCCATCTATAGGCCAAGCATAGAGACCTGGAACAGAACCTTCCTTACCGCCCTCAGAAGGAACCAGCTCTGCCAACATCTTGACTGTGGAATTCTAGCTTCCAGAATTATGACACAGTGAACTTCTGTTCTTTACTGCCACCCAATTAGTGGTACTTCATGGCAGCACTAGCAAACTAATATAGGTGATTAGAGTGTATCTTAAAATTGTGTACATGATTTTGTGTGCTTGTGAGTGGAAGGACATATATTTTCCTCCTTTCTCTTCCTCTTCCTAGAATTGGACAAAGTGCCAGGGTGATAGAAGAAAACAGATTCTTTAAGAAGGCATAACAATATTAAACAGATGGATAAATATGGATTAATATATTTACTGCAAATTCTGAATGGCTTATACTGTTGGGAAAGGAGTCACTGTTTTCAGTTGACTCCTGAGAAGTCAAAATAAATCCTGAAGAGATGCCCACATACTGCTAAGAAGTTGTTAGGCAACTTCTTTCCACTGGCCCAGTGGGATGGGGTAGGCAAAATCCTTGTTGAGAATCCTCAGAGCTGTGGACAGTGGAGGAAGGAGAAAGGAAGCCTGCAGCAGGGAAGGGACGTGGCTTTTCCAGGACCAGGAGAAATGAAATGCTGTATAAAGTTGTTGAGCCCACCAGAGAGGGACTGCGGGAGCATTTGAAAATAGGCCTTTCTAGGATCCCGAGTGATGCATGATGACTTGAACCACTTGGAGGAGAAAGAAGTCCTGGCAATTCTTAGGGCAGTTCTGCGTCTGATAGTGGAGATGTGGTGACAAAAGGAGACTGTTGGATCTGCTGCATCCACATTCCCCCCAAAAAGCTGCCTCTCTACTTCTCATTCAATCAGCAAATCCCTAGAATTACAATTCACGTTGGCTTTTATTTTTGTTTGTGGGCCAGATATAGTGATATCTTGGTGGCAATGAACTGTTCAGACACTTTTCCCTTCCAGGCACATACCACACACATTAGAAAAAAAATCTTAACAATTTAAAGATTTCTCTCTTGGGTCCATCCTGATTAAGGAAAAAAATTTGAGAGTTGTTTGCCACCAAAACTTTCAATTGTTTAGGATTAAAAATTCCAGGACTAGTTTGTTATCACCTGCAGAGGCATCAGCAATCCAGGATACTTAACAGATGGATAGTAAATAGTATTTGAACCCAGCATGCAGTCTAATAAAAGGCTAGCTAGGACACCTTCAAGTTTATACAGTTTGTTTGAGGATTGGATCAAACCAGGGCTCAGAATGTTCTCCTTCATTTGGGAGTCAGAAGGGAGAGAGGATCTACTATTTCTCAGAAAGTTCACCTTATCACCCATGAAGAGGTGATAAGGCTTGATTCCAAAGTCAAGAATCCCTCCCATTTTCTCTAGGAGAAGGGAGAGATGTACAATAGGAAGGTTACATTGAAAGTGAGGGTTTAGGATCTCAGAACTCAGTGATTTCTCTCTGCAGGTTTGAGATTTCTACCACTCCTAAACAGGAAGGACTTAACGTGGAACATCAATGTTCAATAGAACTGCAAATGGTATACTGGAAGCAGAGTGGCATATGGTGTGTGGGTATGACAGGGGGAGGGTTGGTGGTGGAGAGCAATCATCAGTGTGTGTAATCTGTTGTCCCTGAGAGACCAGCTACAAAAAAAATCTAGAGACTCACAGTGTTGTCCAAGTATGAATGAAGAAAACTCAGTACCTTTTCACCTACAAAGGGACTGAGGATACTGGTCTTTGTGAGAAATGAGAAGTTTTTATGGAGAGGGCTATAGCAGAATGGGTCTGTTTCCTCCTTTTCCTTTCTCATTGGTGGAAAAACACGTAAGAACACTCTTAAGATGCGGACAAGATTTCTGGGCAGAGTGAAAGTGCTCATCACTGGGAAGCTATCGCACCTTAAATGATAACATCTATGAAGGACTTTCCCCCGCTTTTTCTTCTCTCTTCTACCTCCCAGAATTATCTGCCCAAGAACTATGTAGATGGAATTTGGTGGAATGAAGGGATATTATCTGGACACACACACAAAAATATTCTAAAGGCACAAAGTCAAAGAGAAGCCTCTTTAATGTCAAAGGAAGATAAAGCTGAAGTAGGGAAGTAGATTTCTCTGTTCTCTGTAAGGTGGTGGCTGTGTGGCTGTGTGTTAACAGTTAAGAACTAAGGTCTTACCCAGTAATAAGTCAAATCTAAGGAAATGTATTGTTTTATATATTCTATGGTCTCTTTGTATCTGATGAGCTAACAGTATAATTTAAATCTAGACTTTACTACCTCACTCTTTCCAGGAGAAGCCAATAATACTAGGGTTTCAGAAACAAAGGTGAAGTTTTTCTTCATTAAGCAGAGAGTTATGGTTCCTTTACTGTTTCTTGCCAGCCTGTTTCATCTGGGGAGTGGGGAACATGAAAGGTGTGATGACCACCACCATAGGATGTGCGCCTACTATGTGTCAGGTTCATGTACACATAATACTTTACTAATCCTCACAAAATCCAGAAAGTAGATTTAATTTCCTCCATTTTCCAAATGAAGGATTTGAAGCTCAACAAGATTAAATAATTTGACCAAGATCAAGAGTAGTTTGACCTTGGTGAAAAGCTTGGATTCAAATTTAGTTTGCCCTATTCCAAAATCCCTGTCCAGTTTGTTTATTTTACCAAACTCTCTCCTGGGATGTATATGAGTGTGTATGTGTGTGTGTGTGTGTGTGTGTGTGTGTGTGTGTGACAAAGTTCTTTTTTTTTAGTAGTGTGATACTACTATTATGGCTAGAGGCTAGATGCCTTTCTCCCTTAGGCCTTCACCTTGACAATGTTAGGACAAAACTATACGACTGACTCACACCTCTATCTTGAAGGCTTGAATGAGGCTTAAAGTTAGGTTTGTCTTATTGAATTATTTTTTTAGCCACCTTTATCAAGTAATGTACTTTCATTATGCATTATTTCTCTGAATGTATTCACATGTGGAACACTGAGTATATTCAGTGGGAGATTAAAAAGATTTGGGGCCTTTCACTAGAAATGTTGATTTACATGCACATATTTTGCCAAGTGAGATCTGTAAATTATAATATATTATTAAATCCCTTTCTTCTCTGTCATGCAGCATATTCTGGAAACAACTAACTTCAATGCATCAAAGAGCAAAGAAAGAGCTGGAGGTGACAGTTCTAGGTCTGTATAGTGGGAGTTATGGGGGGTGGAGGGGAGGAGAGAATGGAATAACCTTTAGTGAAAATTAAAATCCAAATGTCTACAGATGATGAAGTTGATATGGTGTTATTTACCTTTTTTCAATGACTGCACTTTTCAAAATATCCTGTAGTCAACAGTGGTAAGAAAAAAAACACAACACTTTGAAAATGTTATTTCTCAGAGGTCTTACCATCACAGGAAATAATCTAAGTGTAGACATTCTTGCCTCTGTTTGATAAGGATATAAGACCTTCATTTGCTTGTCCATTTTATGCTGTTCTTAACAACATATTTATCAAGCTGGTTGTCAGTAATTTTTCTTTTTTCTTGATGTCAACACTGACCACTTACATAAGTGAAGACATTGACATTCTTTTGGATTTGTAAGGGTTACTGAATCTATTGATCTTACAAAACTGAGTTTAGTCTTAGCACTGCGTTAAGAACGCTTGAGGGAGCTTTTCTTATTTCTCAGTGAATGCTTCACATGCTTTATTTAGTCGCAAAAAGCAGAGAATGCAGTAGATGATGTCTGACACCCAGAAAATTATTTTCCCCAAAATTCTGTAACAAATTAGTTATTTTCTTTTAATATATAATCTGAGGAGATGATTAATATTAATATTCAAGGGGCTATGCAGCCCACTAACAAGAAATAACCAGAGGGAAAATTATTTTCGTTCTTGATGAGCGGATGATGAGAGAATTACACTATATTTACTCATATTTTTCTCTATGTAGACATTTCTGAACATTTCCTACCTCCCTGTCAACTCTACGTTTAGTTTTAAGGATAAAATTTAGTTCCTCCTCAGAATCTGCTATGTTTTGACAGGTTAGGTGCTGGGTTGGTACCGCAGAAGTCCTTGTTAGAGCAGTTGAAGGGGCCATAAGTTCCTGATCCTGAATTATTTCTTAAGGGGAGCCATGTTGAGTGGGTTCTCACTACATGGCGTCCTTCCTGCAGTCCCCAGGCCATTGGTTGTACTTGAAGAATTTTGACTTGCTTGATTTCTCCTCACTGCCCCATTATGGTTGTAAAATATTTTTCTTAAGGGGGAATAATTACTTAAGTAAATGCAGAACACTCAGTAGCTGCCTGTTCATGCTTATTCGCCTGGAATAAATCTATTTCTATTCAGAATATGCATAACCTCAAAATACTGGGTTTTGCATATTCTGATGTCTCGAATATGGTAAAGCTTCCTCTTCCAAAAGAATTTAATGATATTTGGAAGCACCAATGTTACATTTTTAAAGCATAGAGGATTCTTGGTTTTTAGTTTCTTCTAATAAACACTGAGGAGTGTTTCAAGCTCAAGATGTCTGTTAATTCTCATGTAATGTCCCATTCTTTCTTCTCTTGGGCTACATTCGCTCTTTCTCACCATTCTCAGAAAGGAGAATAGGTGTTCTGTTTTGTTTGTTGGTTTGTTGTTATCTGAGTGTCCTGCTATAGCTCTAGAGCACACTAGAAAAGTTTCCAGCTTTCTGCCCATCTCCATCCAGGTTCTCCATTGGTTATAGAAGAATCCCTCATGCTAGTGGTGAATATCTATTATTGGTTTTAGAAGCAGGTCCACAAAGGGATTCTATTGCATGAAGAACATTGAAACGAAAATGCTAGAGGAGAGAAAATGTGTTATAAATGAAAAAACTAGGGTTCAAAGCTTGGCCTTCAGATATCTTAGCCACTATGCATAGCTCTCTGTGGGACTGAAAAGAGGAGCACCTGCCTTAGAAGAAGAAGAAGAGAAGCTTAGAGGTTGCCTCTTACCTAAATTCTAAGGAGTTATCCAGGAGCCAAAGGGGAGGGACAAAACAAGTATATGCAGAGTTCCATGTTGTCTGTGCAAGAAAGCTGGAAATCAAATCAATTAGGGGGAATGTTTTGGGAGAACCCATGCCACTTTGGAGTAAACAAATTTAACATTCTACTTCCTAATGTTGGGATTATAATTCTTAAGAAAATAAGATTTAGACTGTGGGCATTCCTAAAAGAGTAGGATCAAGGACCTGAGACATATAGAAAGATCAAAGAAAATATTTAAGAGTTCCCCCAATAACCATCTTCCACATACAGTGAAACTGAGGCAGAAAGTTTCTTATCTAAATACTTGGTTTTATAAATGAGTCTCATTTTGGCAAGCTGGAAAGAGATGTAAGCTGGAAGGAGGGAAAAGGCAAACTAGAAGGATGAAAGGTTGAATATTATGACTTTTCCCTGTGGTGTGCTTAGTTTTTACCTGTGAGCAATCACATTTTCTTTGAAACCTAACATGAATGATAGTCTGAAATGATGAAATGGTGTGTGGGTCACTTCACCTTGGAGGAATAAGATGAAACACTTCAACTTTGCCAAATGCATACCTTATCTTTTTTCTTTAAGGGAAAGGTAAGTTCTTACCAAAAACAAGGAAAAATCATTAGAGTAGTTAACTTTTCTCAGACAATATCTATCATTAATTAGTATTCTTTGAATGAATTGCCCGTTAGTTTTATTTTGAGTGAGCTGAGATATTTCCTCTCTAGGAATTAAATTTGAAATAGGCATGAAAAGAGAGAGAGAGAGATGGAGGGTGAAGAAGAGAGAGATAGAGAGGAAAAAAGAAGAGAGGAGGGGAGGGATTATTTTAAGGAATTGGCTTACACAATTATGAAGGCTGGCAAATCCAAAATCTATAAGATAGCCTGACAGGAGACCCAGGGAAGAACTGATGTTGCAGCTTGAGTTCAAACCTGGCTCTCCAAGAATTCCCTTTTCCTCGAGGGAGGGCAACCTGTTAATCATCATATGTTATACAAACCAAAAGTCCACTTTACAATAGTATCTCTAAGTGTTAATTTAACCACCCCAACATAGTTGCAGTCTTTCTGGTATGCTGTGACAATACTCATACTATCTAGGTTCTACATGCTGCCAAAGCATCAAACACTCTCATATTGAGGGTCATTTATCTCACTAAAAACAGTAATGCTAATCTAATCTAATAAAAGAGTAATATGCTAATTGGTGCCACTCTGATACACCCTAAGCCACGCCCACCAGAGCAACTATATGCAAATTAACCCAACCAAGATGGCGGCCGGCAGACAGGAGGTTTGCTTATGCCAGTGATGGAGAAAGCTAAACTTCTCGCCTGCCTAGGCTGGCTGTGGCCTCCACTCAAGGCAAAAAAGTTTCAATTATAGAAGAAAAATAAATCTCGAATACCTGCTTTCAGTCAGCCTCGCTGGGGGCTGTGGCCAGCCTGCAAACAGCCATTAGCCCCTCACCCAGGCTGGCCATGCACTCCAGGGGGTACACCCACCCTGAAAGGGCTGTGACCAGCCTGCAGACAGCCATCAGCCACTCACCCCGGCTGGCCAGGCACCCCAGCAGAACCCTTTCCATGAAGGGAATATGGCCAGCCTGAGAACAGCCCTCAGCCCCTCATCTATACTGGCCAGGCACTCCAGTAGGAACCCCACCTTAATCCAGAATACCCTTCAGGGCAAACCAGCCAGCCCCCACCCATGCACCAGGCCTCTACCCTATATAATAAAAGGGTAGTATGCAAATTGACCCTAACAACAGAACCACTGGGAATGACTGGTCACTATGACACACAGTGACCACCAGGGGGCAGATGCTCAATGCAGGAGCTGCCCCTGGTGGTCATTGCACTTCCACAGGGGGAGGTCTGCTCAGCCACAAGCCAGGCTGATGGCTGCCAGTATAGCAGTGGTGGTGGGAGCCTCTCCTGCCTCCTCAGCAGCACTAAGACTGTCCGACTGCAGCTTAGGCCTGCTTCCTGCTGGCAAGTGGACATCCTCCAAGGGCTCCTGGGCTGCCAGAGGGATGTCTGACTGCCAGCTTAGGCCTGATCCCCTGGGGAGTGAGTGTAAGCCAGCAGGTGGATGTCTCCCAAGGGGTCCCAGACTGTGAGAGGGCACAGGATGGGCTGCCCCCACCCCCCATAGTGCACAAATTTTTGTGCACTGGGGCCTAGTAACATTAATAATTAGAGGAACATTTGCCTGAAAACAGAAGTATGCCCTCCATTATACTAAACATTTGAAAAATCAACTTATACACAATCTTAAGTACTGAAAACACTGGAAACATTAAAATAACCATCCCCTGGAAAATCAAATTCCTCAAAATTAGCTTTAATCTCATTATAACTAAGATTTTTTTTACAGATAAATTATGAGTAAAAACTGTTATACACATATGTCAAAGTTCTTTATTGGTTAAAATTCCTTAGACCATAATGGTACACCCATTCCAACTATAGTTTCAACATGTAACTTTTATTATAAAAAATAGCTACATTTCTGTGACTATGCCCTTATAATTGCATTTCATTACATAATTACAAAATTATCTTACCTAAGCACAATAGATACTCATGAAGCAGAAACAGTTAGAAATGTTACCTGCAATTATTTTAATTCCTTTTTTAATCTTTATGAATTCTTTGCTGAATTCTGTACTTAATGGATAAAATTAATAGCCTATTCATAATCA
>PVJC01036994.1:0-17473 GCA_004026665.1 Murina feae | reverse complement strand
TGTGTCTGTCCTGTGTTCACTCTGCAGTGTGTGTGTGTGTGTGTGTGTGTGTGTGTGTAAGGGGTGAGGGACAGATGTGTGTCTGTCCTGTGTTCACTCTGCGCACTGGTAACCGACCTGGTTAACCGGCTGACGGGCAGATTGCAAAGTCCTGTGAGACAGACCCGGAGAACACAGTGGATGACCAAGGCCAGCTGGGGCCAGAAGTCTCACTCACTCTGCAGCCATCTAGATGGATTTGCGATGAGTTTTCAGACCTTATGTTTCAGGACAGAGGAGCCTCGAAGTTTGACGGGCATTATGAATTTGTTTTGGAAGTCTTCTAAAGAGTATTGATCAGTAAGTCTGATTTCTTTTTTGAGCACTTTCCCCAGGACCGGTGGAGTGAGGTAAAATCAGAACCACATAAAAAACGTATTATCAACTCATACTGTACCTCTCCACATTCCATTTGGTCTGTTTTCTATACCGCTTTCTTAAAACAGACAGACACACAGACTGTGGTACCATATAAATCCTGGGCTCTCAGAGCCACACCAATCACGAAATACATCTCCGCTTTATTTCATTCTTTCAAATAGATTCTAGGGAATAAGACCAATGTATAGATTGCACAGGTGTCACTACGCATCGGCGCAGTCAGCCTACGAGAAGAACTCGTTTCTACAAGGCAGAGCTTGTGATTTAGAAACCCCTCGGTGTGATGGGAGAGCCTGTGAAATGTGCCCCGTCCCTTCGCTATGGAAATCTATGGAAATGCAGCCCTCCACACGGCGAGGGCCTCCCTGCTTATTACTTTATGACATTTCCAGACTGAGGGTGAGGGGGTGGCGTGCATTAATTTGCTTTATGTTTGACTAGAGGGGTCTTCCCAGAACTATCAGGACCCGCGTCGGGCCCAATTCATTTCAGACTTGTTGTCAGTCATTGGAGAGTGGCACGGCCTGTGCCCGGGGAAAATAAACACATCGTATGTTAGGGAAAGCTCTGATGGACGGGATTGCCGGATGCGGACACCTCTTTGCGAGGAGGATGGGGAAGAGCAGGAAAGGGGACTGAGAGGAGGGTAGGAGGAGGGGTCCCAGACAGGGGTCCCAGACAGGGGTCCACGGCTTCTCTGGGATTCCAGCTCCGAATCACTGCGCGGGCAAAGTGTGCTTTGGTGCGTGTTGTAGTGGGTGCTCTGGAAGGAGGAACAGGATAGGGACGCATTGCTTCTCCTCCTAATTATTATTATTTTTTAAATCTATTTGATTGATTTTTTTACACAGAGGAAGGGAGAGGGATAGAGAGTCAGAAACATCGATGAGAGAGAAACATCCATCAGTTGCCTCCTGCACACCTCCTACTGGGGATGTGCCCGCAACCAAGGTACATGCCCTTGACCGGAATCAAACCCGGACCCTTCAGTCCGCAGGCCGACGCTCTATCCACTGAGCCACACCAGTTAGGGGTGTCCTTTTAATTATTAAACACAACTGAACAGAACTGATTGAAGGCCTGACCTGACGAGTTAGTCAGGAACGCGCTCCTGCCTCTGAGTTGGCATTCGAAGGCACACGTTCTGCCTCTTGATGGTTTCTGAAACGCTGCGTCCTACACACATTTGAAAGCAGACTTCTTTAAATTGAAATCATATGCTGGAGAAGGAGAGAGGCTTTTGTTTTGTTGTCCTAGAAATCACAGACACCGTTTTCTCCCGAGCTACCGAGTGACCTAGCAGCTACTGCATTTTCAGGTCGGGGAGTCAGTGAATTACAGCATTATCTAGTGAGTAGTTGCGAAACTTCAGAGAAAGGAAGTTGCACCCAAAAGGATGCATTCTATCTTCCCACATGTTCAGCATCACTGTGCCCCCATCCGGAACAGGCCGTCTGCTCGTGTGACCTGAACACAGGCATTTCCCCTCACGCGGCAGCTGGTGTTCCCACTAGGCTACATGGTCCATACCGAAGACTGACTAAGTGGGCTCTGGCAACACTGATGATGGGCATACGTTACCATCTCGTTGATGGTACCGGGCAGCCGCATCTCACGTCCCGATTGCACAGCCACGCTGCGTGCGTGCCTCTGTGGCCAGCAATGCTCTCCTCGCCTGGCCTGCCTGTTATCTTGGTGAAGGCAGCACGACGCTGCTTGCTTTGCTTCCCCTTAGGAACGAACCAAGGGAGCTCCATTTGCTAAAAGGAAGTGCCTACTTATGAAATTGCAAATGACATCTCATTACCCTCTCCCTGCGGCTTACCTACCCACCTGAGCCTTTGGAGGGAGTCAGCCCCCAGTAGAGGGTGGTTCTCCCTCTCCTCTGTCATTTGCCTTAAACAATAGCACGTTTTTATTTAGTTAAAAGAAGTGATAGCCCTGACCGCTTTGGCTCAGCGGATAGAGCGTCAGCCTGCAGACTGAAGGGTCCCAGGTTCGATTCCGGTCAAGGGCATGTACCTTGGTTGCGGGCACATCCCCAGCGGGGAGTGTGCAGGAGGCAGCTGATTGATGTTTCTCATTCATCGATGTTTCTAACTCTCTATCCCTCTCCCTTCCTCTCTGTAGAAAATCGATAAAATATTAAAAAAAATAAATAAAAGAAGTGATAAAAGCAGAGTACACCGAATTGAATGGAGATGGTTTTATGATATACATGTATATACCAACATCTTATATGAGTATATTAAGCAAAATACACACACGCACATATGTACATATATACACACACACACATGTGAGTGTTTATATGTGCGTATATATGTAAATGTTTCTATACATTTTAAATAACCCAAAATTAATGCTGAGCCACAACGATGGACACTATTTGGCAGTTTTACTAAACAAAGAGCAAAGCGAAACAGTTTCTGTCCTAGAAGGATGGGACCCGCATTAAATTCCAATTTTTCAGTGGGCTGACCAAGACGAATGGTTTCCTTCCTCAAAGCCTGGAATCTCGAGTCCTTATCATCGCGAAATAAATAGCACTCTTAATTTTTGTTCTACGGGCCTCTCCCTGTTGGTCAGTTAGGATTCTCCTGAATCACCTGGAAGGGACAGGATTAAAAACTGCGGAGCTTAAAATACACAGCGTGTGTTCCTGGGTCCGTAGCGTTTAGTATTGTTCCCATGACGCCCTCCGCTCTGTTGAAGGTCTTTCCTCCCTATCATGGTCCCACGAACCTGATACACAGGGCCACTCTCTGTGACGTCCACGGAGTCATTTGGTTTCGGAAAGGGAGAAGCACAAAATAAAATGAAGACGTCCACCCACGAGTGGCTCCCCACGCTGACACGGTCTTATCAACATTGCCAAGGGGGCTTTATCAGCTTCAGGCACGAGGCAGGTCTATCTTATTAGAGTGGAAACTAATGAAAGATCATCCTGACAATGATAATGAATGGCGGCTGTTGACAAAAAACGCGGGTCCTCTGCACTCCCTCCTCGGCTGCTCTTTCTCGCCCGTGCAGCTCTCCTCTCTCAATTAGGCCTATGAAAAGTGCCGCCCGCCCCTTCGAGAGAGAAGCTTTTAGATTAATCATATTATCTTAAGGTTCCCAATCTCCACGCCTGCATGACCTTTCCTCCTGTGAGAATCCATTATCTTAAACTATCACAATAATCCTGGCTTTAGGGAGGGAGAGAGGGAACGGGAATCGGACCTAATAGATGGCAAATAAGATTAATCTATGATCTAAGTGCCGATTATACTTGGCCCTGCCCTTGAACGCCCAGGTGTAACCTTGAAATTCACATCCTCGAAGACGCGGCAATTGGATTGAGCGTCCCTCAAGGCCTTCAGGGCAGCTGGCCAAACTTGACCCGTTCCTCCCCAGCCGGGAGCCTGCGCTGTCTCAACCTCCCAACCCTTTCCACTTGTGGAATTTGGCAGCTGGGCCTTTTCTTGTTTGTTTTGGGATAGTTCACATTTTTGAGATAAAAAATACTTATTTTGGGGGCCTTGATTTTTGTTTGTCAGAAGCACCCGGCCGTGGAGGGAATGAACTTCTACCTGGACCTCACAAGAGGAAAATAAATGATCCCGCTCCTCAAAATCTGATAGCTGCGCCGAAAATAAATCCCAGGCTCTGATTCTCTCAAAATACTGACATGCTGATCCCTTAAACTACATGTTTAAGAACAACCAAGAGGAGGGGGGGAAAAAAACAACAAAACCCTCACAGCATTCATTTGTCTTGTGAACGCGGAGCTGATTATTTTTCTTCCGCGTGACCCACGGTCTTAGAAAGGACAGCCTCTTGGTGAGACGGAACATGACATCGGAAAGTTCAAGCTACTGGCGACAAGAACAGGAAAAGGACCGAGCTCGGAGAAAACGCAGCATCACTGGGTCCGACGAGGAGAAAGGAAACAAAACCATAACACATTCTTGTTAAAAGCTGGCCCTACCCTGACCGGTGTGGCTCAGTGGATAGAGCGTCGGCCTGCGGACTGAAAAGTCCCAGGTTCAATTCCAGTCAAGGACATGTCCCTTGGTTGCGGGCACATCCCCAGTAGGAGGTGTGCAGGAGGCAGCTGATGGGTGTTTCTCTCTCATGGATGTTTCTAACTCTCTATCTCTCTCCTTTCCTCTCTGTAAAAAAAAAAAAATCAATAAAATTTATTAAAAAATAAATAAAATAAAATAAAAGCTGGCCCTGTCTCTTAAAATTCCAAGTTGACCAGATAGAATATTCTTTCGTCCAGACCCCAGGAAGCACTGCCTTTAAGGAAGACAGGATACAATTAAACCCAAACTAAGAGAGGGAAGGAACATTAGGTCTAAATAAGGAAAAACAAGTCTTCTTCAATAAGATTACAGGCACAGTAGTTTCTCTTTTTCTATGTTTTCCCCCTTATTTTACTTTTTACAATATTTTCTTCAGCAGCAGAAAAATACGTACGTCTCATCTGAAAAATAAAAATAAAAGAGTGCCAGGGGTACCTGCTAGGGAGCCCAGCCCTAAGCCATTTCATTAGTTCAAGCTCATCTCAGACTTAGCTCCATGGAACAGCATCAACAAGATCTCTCTCAAAACAGAACCGCCCCAGCAGGGTCTGTTTCGTAAAGGCTTTCTTGACTACTTTAACAAAAATGAAGGCCTCTTTATTCTTCATTCACCCTGAGGCCTGCAGAACAAGGACTCAGCTCCCTAGTCCCTGGGCAGTGATTCTGTAATGTTCTTATTACGCTTACAACTTTATCCCTAAAATATTCCAAACGAACGCAATCCGATAAGTAATCTTTGTTTCACTTTTCCCTTTAAAGATGAAATCACTAGCTTGTTTTTTCCCCTTCATGGGTTTAATCAAACAGGTCTGAAAATATACGTTTTCGGGGACTATCTTTTGGAAAAATAATTTTGAAACCTAACTGTCTCGAGGACCTGATTGGGAGATGATGCGGGACACAGGTGAGCTGCATAAGCCTGCCTTGTTACAGCACATCTGAGTGCCTGCGCGAGGGTAGAAACAGACATGGGCTATTTCTGTGTCTATTCAGTGCTGAAGGCTCCATCGCTGTATGAATGGAAGTGTGTGTAACGGCTGGCCAACTAAGTCGGGGCCCATCTCTGCTGCTTATAAGCTTTGTGACACCGGGAAAATTCCTTAACCACTCTGTGCTTCAATTTCGGTTACTTAGTAAGTGCTACGTAACTGTTTGCTATTGATGTGGTGATTATTAAGATTTCAATCAATTATATATGTATCTAATCTAATAAAAGAGTAATATGCAAATTAACCCTCACTCTGTTACACCACAAGCCACACCCACCAACCAATCAGGAGCAGATATGCAAATTAACTCAGTTAAGATGGTGGTGGCCATGGAGCTGGAGTTGCCCCGGGGCAATGGAGGAAGCCAGGGCCCTGAGGACCCTGAGCTCCACTCAAGGCTACAAAGTTTCAATTATAGAAGATAAACAAACCCCAGATACCTGTGGGGCTGGGACCTTGGATTGCCAGGGGCAACCCAGGCTTAGAGCGGGGGACCAAGGCAACAAAGTTTTAATTATAGAAGTTGAATAAATCCCAGATACCTGCTTCCAGCCAGGCACCCCAGTAGGGACCCGAACCCTGAAGGGGCTGTGGGCAGCCTGAAACAGCCCTCAGCCCTTCACTCAGGCTGGCCAGGCACGCCAGCAGGTGGACATCGCCCAAGGGGTCCCAGACTGCGAGAGGGCATAGGCCAGGCTGAGGGACCCCACCGAGGGCACAAATTTTTGTGTGCTGGACCTCTAGTAGATATATAAAAGAGAGTTTAAAATTTTCTTTTTTTTTACTGTGACCTGGAGAATGCTAAAAAAGAAAAATGCTATTGGTTTCTTAGATTTTTGTAAGGACCACAACTGAAAAAAAAAAATCAAAGAAATAAAGGACGCTCGGGAAAAAATGGAAAGGATTCTTCGAGGCCTCCTCTCTCTCGTGTTAGGACAGTGGCATTGCCACTGAATGTAGAAGCCCTTGTCAGCTGTCCGGGGAGGGTTAACTCACACCTCAGCGGGAGTCTCATGCCATTAAGCCAGGGAGAGTAATGAAATTTCATTTAATTTGTCAGGAAGAAAGTGCTAATGTTAAAAGGCATTTAATAAAACAGGGAGAGATTCTTTGAAAGGGACTCCTTAAGTAATTACTTCAAGTGTCTTAGCCCTCCTCACCAGAATATTTACATTAGTGTCTTACCGAGCCAGTGTGTAATTAAATTAGCGCAGCATTTACATTCCCTGTCTTCTTTTAAGGAAGGATAATTTTATTAATAATCCTTATAAAGGAGGAAAAAAACTGACATGATCTAATAAAATCCAATGTTAGTGTTTTTTGAGATGTTCTGATTGAGAGAAGTGCTGAATGAACGTGTATATACGTGTGTGAGTGTGAGTGTGTGTGTGTGAGTGTGTGTGAGTGTGAGTGTGAGTGTGTGTGTGTGTGTGTGTGTGTGTGTGTGTGTGTGATGGCAAGAAAGGCAGGGCCCTGGGTGGAGGGGCTGTGCTCCTTTCTCTTCTCCCTGTAGAAGGATGTCATCTTTTATCTCCTCACACCTGACACGGAGTCAGGGCAGCACCCACCGACTGTCAGCATACTGCGCATCCCTGTCTGGCCCAGGTTCTCTCTTCCACTCACCCGGGAGCAGAGGATGGATAAGGACGTGTGAATTAAAGGAGGCAGAGAGGGCGGTGGCGGGAGGGTGGGGAGGGGGTACTGTGAAGCCTAGCCAGGCAGGCTCATCCCTGCTCACGTCCCTCTGAGCGCAGAGAAGTTCAGAGCTCTCACTGCCAATGACAGGAGGGGGTGATCCATGTGCCAGGACATGGGTGGCCCACGGGACCCTCCCAGGTGGATCTGGACTTCCAAAGGGAAAAGATTCCCCCGCGTTTAGAAAAAGATTCTCCAGAGATTCTCAGACATTCCTTCGGAACTAAGCTGCTGCTGCTTTCCAAATAGCTTCGTAAGACAACGTTCTCCTGCGTGAGTGTGGGCGCCGGATGTATGTGTTTTCCTTCCATCTGATTTGTCCTCTGTGAGGGGTGCGCACAGGTTGCTGAGTAGAACACAAAGGGAGTAGAGACAGATAGAAGAAGATGTAGATACATCTCACGTAGCTGATTGCAGGATTACGTGAGCTCAGGTTATTAGAAATCTCTGTAAATAACGAAGTGTTGATAATTCCAGCTTTTATGATAAGGACCAGATTTTTACCAAAACGCAAATCTGGTCAGAGCACTCTCCATCTGTCCTTCGATGGCTTTCCGCAGCCCTCCGTGAAAAGCCTGAGCGTCTCACTGAGCCCCGCTTCCTCTCTGCTTATTTCCAAAAGTCTCGTCCTTCATGAACCAGCTCTTCAACAACCAGATCTTCAGCATCAGACCTCCCTCACCTCCAGGTCTTCATGTGCTTTCTCTCTACCTACAGCGATGCTTGCTCACCTATTAGCCCCTTGGCTCATGTGGCTGTTTAAATTAAAAAATAAAATAAAATTAACACAAAAATGCACTTTCTCGTGTACCCTCGCCACGTCTCAAGCACTCGCTTGCTGCGTGGCCCTAGTGACCACCGCACTGGACAGTGCCCACGTGGACAGCTCCACCGCTGCAGAGTCCCCTTGGACTGAGCTACAGTGACAGACATGACGGCCTTCTGACCTGGTTAGCTTTTTTTTTTTTTTTTTAATATATTTTATTGATTTTTTGAAAGAGAGGGAAGGGAGAGAGATAGAGTTAGAAGCATCGATGAGAGAGAAACATCGATCAGCTGCCTCCTGCACACCTCCCACTGGGGATGTGCCCGCAACCAAGGTCCATGCCCTTGACAGGAATCGAACCTGGGACCCTTCAGTCCGCAGGCTGACGCTCTATCCACTGAGCCACACCGGTCAGGGCTGACCTGGTCAGCTTTTAAGCTTGGCTCCCACTTGCACAGGGAAGTCCTTCGTGCCTCACCCCGAGCCTTAAAGAAGAGTTCGATCGTCCTCTCCAATAGCCCACCACAGGGAAGCTGCCTGTGGGCTTCTCTGATTTTTCAGTTCAACCCTGAGCTCCGTGAGGCCAGGGGCTCCTCTGCGGTAATGATCAGGGTCATACTATGCGCACAGAGAGTGAGTCACAGGAAAAGTATTGACGGCGATCACTAGGCGCCATTTATGCACTTGATAGGTATGATCTCACTTAATACGTAAATAAGAGCTATTTACCTTTACTCAGCACATACGCGGGCACTATTTGTTATGTCAATACTGGAATGAAGGGCCTGGGGCACGGCGAAGTAAGTCACTAGCTGGGGCCAGCGCTACCCTCTGAACATCCCTGTCGTCAGCATTGACACATTTTTTTTTTGTTTTTTTGAAGAATGTGGAGTGCCAGGCATTAATGTAGACAGTAATTCCTCTTCCATACCTTTACTGTGTCTTAAAATTATACCAGGTTTCCCACCAGCCTGAATATGTATACAGTGTGGCTTCCTTTTAATAACTGCTTTCTCACTTCGCCCCTCAGTCTCCACTGCAGCGTGAGTAAGGAATAGCATACCCGCTCTAGAATTAAGATCTCGAGTTGAGACAGAAGCAGCAAGATGAAAGGCTAGGGCAGCGGTTCTCAACCTGTGGGCCGCGACCCCTTTGGTGACCAGGCGAAGGACCCTTTCCCAGGGGTCGCCAAAGACCTTCCTGTATATCAGATATTTACCTGACGATTCATAACAGCAGCAGCATTACAGTTATGAAGTGGCAACGAAAATCATTTTATGGTTGGGTCACCACATGAGGAGCTGTATTCAAGGGTCGAGGCACTAGGAAGGTTGAGAACCACTGGGCTAATGGGTTAACGCTGTGAAAGTCTAGTGACATGAGGCAGATGGGCAAGGAATCTGAGTCATCGACCTCGATCTTCCTTGGCTTTATGTCTTAGTCTTCTCACTGCCCAGGTCGTACTAACTGGCAGCATCATTTCTTTCTCACAGCTGCATGTGTTATCACTGTTAATTGTCGATAATGAAATAACTAGACATCGTTGTCAACAAATAAAGAGGGTGTCTATAAATAGGGCCCCCGACATTAAGTTTCCTTCATGACTACTGTATCCTGCAGCTAGTAATAAGTCAATACTGTGGTTACCCTCATACACTATTACTGTTATTGCTGTTATTATTTCAGATTGAATGTTGACACTATGAAGAAGGGATTTTTCAGAAACATTTAACGAATTTTGGTTAAGTAAAACTTAAGATTTTGTCTTCCTTCAGTGTCTAAATACATGAGTAGATATAAAAAAAATTAAGAATTAAAACCCCAAGGAGATTACATTCCATGTTGTAAAAAATAAAGTACCAGTCTGGCCAGCATAACTCAGTGGTTGAGTGTCAACCTATGAACCAGGAGGTCATGGCTCTATTCCCTGGGCTGTGGGCTGGATCCCCAGTGGGCAGAGTGCAGGAGGCAGCCAATCAATGATTCTCTCTCAGCACTGATGTTTCTATCTCCCTGCTTCTGTCCCGCTCGGAGATCAATAAAAATGTATTCAAAAAAAATAAAGTATCAAAATGGGAAAATTTCTGTTCTGAATCTTGCATACCCCAAGGTAATCGCTGACTAATACTTGGATGATTTTATATAAGCTAAGCCATATTCTATGAATGTTATGCACCGACCCATTTATTCTTGGTGAGGAATGGGTAAGATTATTATCCTCATGACACAAAAGAGAATGCAGGCCCAGTGCTATAACTACCCCACACCCTGCATAGGATGTGGATAGAACCCGCATTGGAAACCCGCGGTCCAGTTCCAGAGCCCATTTCTCAACCACTGTCCTTGGCCGCCTCCTCATCGGCTGGCCCAGGCACATGCGCAGATGCATACAATAGTTTATATGTGAAAGAGCAGTCCAGAACTACTTTCCTAGAGAAACAGGGAGTGTAGGAAAAAAGAATTCCACATTTTTTATTTGAGGATAGCACCATGTGGCAAGTGCAGTTTGGATTAGCAACACATTTAGGAGAAAAACTGGTGTCCATGTCTAAATAGGAAAATACAAGATTTCCAGTAAAACTGAACGCTCCAATTTTCACCAATTTACCTGATTCGATGAAGAAATATCAGGAAACACATGTTTTCTAATCCTTTTTGAGGTTGTTTTTTTTTTTTTCCTCTGCAAGATTAACACTTTCGTTCAACAGGAGCAAAAGCTTCAGGTGACATTTGGAAGGATTTTTCTAAATTAGTGTCACTTAGTCAATTCCAATCTTTAATTAACATGTGTGTGTCTGGCTACTTACTGATACTGGCCCACATCAGGGGAAATCTAAAGTCTGTTTTTCTAACCATGAAGAAAGAGAAGAGTGAAAAGAAGGCAGCTTAAAAATATCTTCACAATTTCCAATGAGCAACATCTTGGACCAAAACCTGGGTGTAGTATGTCTCCCCCAGCCACACTGTCGCCAATGACACTTTTACAAATGCGCGACCTGTTGTCTTTCTGAAGACCTGTCGTCTTTCTGGTTTGCCCTGGCGTCTGGCCATCTCAGCTACTCAGCAGGACTGCCTGAGATTCTGCGGTCATCTGCCCTGCCCATGGGAAGATTTCAAAAAACCTAAAGCTATAGAGAGAGTCAGTTCAGGTGAATGGAAAACATGTCTGTCCCAGCCTTGGCAAACCCTGAAGTCGTTTTTAAAAAGGCGATCGGTGCTTTTGACCCCAGCGCTCATCCGAAGGCAGGAGAAGAGCAGAACAGCACAGGACACTGCGTTTCCAGAGGACGCTGTTCAGAAAAAGGCAGCGTTCCACAGAAGGACACAAAACAGCGAACCCTTTTCAACGCAATTAAAACAATCGCTGACGTTATGTAGAGTTAAACTGCCGGCAACGAAAACATCACATAGCCCAAAAAATCACGTTTGCCACATCCAAACGCGCACCAGAAAAACAAAAGAACACACACCGCACCAGCGCCTTGAAATGGGGGAGACGCACTCCGCAGAAATGACTTGGAAGGATGTGGTTAAAACTATTTATATATCGGGTTCTATTTGTTTTACAGCCAGCGGTGCAGGGACAGCCTGAAAGGTTATCTTTGACAAGGTTTTCGCTATTATTTTCTCCCGGTGAAATGGTATTTCTGGCGGAAAAAAAAGGTCTTTGGAACAAAATAACAATAAATCCTGATTTAGATACATAAACCTGCCATTGATATCACATAATATCAGTGTTCTTTCTCACTCGATACAGGCGTTTTCAAGATAAATGGTAAAACCCAACTGGAAATCCATCTGGCCGGCTGCCTGCTCTAATGAATAACCTCACTTTGGCTTGTGCAATGTAAGCAGAAAGTTCTCTCCCGGCCTCTTTCGTTTGTCATGAATCTACGAGACGGCCGACATAATATCGAGGCGACAACGTGCGCTAACAGCGCGGTGACTTCCATTTTCCTTGCTTTCTATTGATTTTTACTTAATAACTGGCGAAATACTAAACGTCCGCCCTGAGTACCTAATAAATCCTGCCTGAGCTTTTTATTGAGGAGAATTTAATAAAAACAACCATTGTGGCTGAGGGATTTTTCTTCTGGACAGAACACAGGGGTAAGGGACAGCGGGGCTGGGACGAGAGGAAGCTGTTTGATTTTTTCTTTCTTTTTTTTTTTAAAAAAAAAACGGGACTTTCTCCCCCTTGGGAATAGCAGGGCCATGTCCAGGATGCCTGCGTGTTTGAACGGGATTCCCGCAAGAACTCACTGTGCGTTCCCTGTGCAGGCTCTCCGGCCAGCACGGGGGGAAGAAGGATTCAAGGGCATGGCAGGAACCAGCTCTCCGATGTCCTCCCATACGCGAGGTCAAATTGTGGCCAAGGACCGCCGCGTCGTTCACAGCGGCTGGCAAACATCTGGAAGAATATGCATTTTATGAAACTACCGAATCCTGTTTTTTTTTTTTTAAATCCTCACCCAAGGATATTTTTCTATTGATTTGTAGAGAGAGAGGAGGGGAGACAGAAACACGGACGTGAGAGAAACACACCAATGGGTTGCCTCCTGTACACACACCGCCTGCAACTGAGGTACGTGCTCTTGACCGGAATCGAACCCGGGACCCTCTGGTCTGCAGGATGACGCTCTATCCACTGAGCCACACAGGCCAGGGCTTAATCCTTCATGTGGATCTGATGCTGGAAACGCAAGCACGGCCTCCCGGGTGCTTGCGGGTACCGTGAACAGAAATCCAGATATGTAAAGGAGGGAGGGCACCTACAAACTTACAAACTATTCCACGTGATGCCAACTGGAGGCTCACAAGTTCACTTCCGGGGCAAAGAGGTGTGTGTGTGTGTGTGTGTGTGTGTGTGTGTGTCAGTGTGTTTCCCACACAAAATTGGAAAGCGTGGGCTTTGCATCCCTCACCATTTTTCCTCTACAAACTTCTAGAACAATTTTCACTGTTGATGCTTAAGAAAACCTTAGCTGGCTGGTGTGGCTCAGTGGTTGAGCATCCCTGAACTATGACCCGGGAGGTTACAGGAGGTCACGGTTAGATCCTGGTCAAGGGCACAGGCCTGGGTTGCAGGCTCCATCCCCAGTAGGGGGCGTGCAGGAGGCAGCCGATCCATGATTCTCTCTCATCACTGATGTTTCTCTCTCTCCCTCTCCCTTCCTCTCTGAAGTCAACAAAAATATATTTTAAAAAATAAATCCTATTAGACACACACACTCATACATAATAACAAAAACCCAAGAATTCTGGTACCTAGAAACATTCCATAATGTCTGCTTTTATGATCTGGAAATATCTCTCAAGAATGGAAACAAGTTGTGAATCTTTACAAAGGAAAGCCTGTTCATGACCGTATTAACCAGAGACTTTCACTTAATTTATATATCGGTGCTGTTTTGTTACTCCCTGTTTTTTGGTGTGTTTTTTTTTTGGGGGGGGGGAAGGGGTGGCATTGCATCCTTTGCTTGTCCAGTTCTTGCTGAAAATGTAAGAGATTTCCGCATAAGCCCTGGACATTTTCCTTTTATTTTTTGTCTGGTCATTTTGTCCCACCACCTTTTCCCAGGAGGTGTTTCCGTTTGTTTGTTTGATTGTTTGTGAAGCCTCGTTCTGTTCTCCACAGAATGTTCTGGTTCCATCCAATACGATAGGTATTCGCCTATCTTACGAGATGGAACCAAACCATCTATTTTGTTTTATTCTTAAATGTATCTTTAGTGATTTCAGAGAGGGAGGGAGGGAGGGAGAGAGAAACATCCGTGATGAGAGAGAATCGCGGATCGGCTGCCTCCTGCACGCCCCCTACTGGGGATCCAGTCTGCAACCCGGGCCTGTGCCCTTGACGGGAATCAAACCTGGACCCTCCGGTCTGCAGGCCGATGCTCTATCCACTGAGCAACACCGGCCAGGGCGGAAACCAGAACGTTTAAACATGAAATCCATCGGGGCCCAGAGCACACCCCCCGGGCTGGGATTTTGTGGGGGCCAGGTTCTTGCTGGGCCGTGGGGTGTGGCACCCTGGAGCCGGTGGGCACCAAGGCACCTTGCTGCTCGGACAGTGTCTTCCGTCCCCCAAAAGGCGGTTGTCCCGGGCGGTGATGGTGACAAATGATTTACTATTAGGGACGTTCTGTAATTATTGTTCAGTGGGGACCCAGGACCGATAGATACATCATTAACGTGATAGACGGTCTTTTCTATCAGCAAAAAAAAAAAAAAAAAATAGTAATAACATAAATAACTAAATTAATAAAAATGGCTTCATCCCAGACCCTGTCAGAAAGCCAATACTCAGAACCATCAAGGGGCAGGGGTACTGGGGGAAAGGCCCCGCTTACGTCCGGCAACCAATCACGTTTCATGCATAAGTCCTAAGACACGTGTGTGTGTGTGTGTGTGTGTGTGATCTCTGTAATGCACATCTGTGGCATATAACGGGGTTTTGTTTTGTTGTTTTTTTAGAAAGTAGGTATCCGCTCTAAATAAAAATGCAGGACGCTCCAATGCGGTCTCTCAAATTCTCGAGGCTGAAATGGAGGTTTGTTATGCAATTGGCTGCGGTTTGGGGATTATTTAGGGTCTGCGCCCAGCGGTTCTCAACCTTCTGGCCCTTTAAATGCAGTTCCTCATGCGATGACCCCCCCAACCATAAAATTATTCTCGTTGCTACTTCCTAGCTATTACGAATCATCACGGAAATATCTGACATGCAGGATGGTCTCAGGCGACCCCTGCGAAAGGGTCGTTCGACCCCCTTAAAGGGGTCACGACCCACAGGTGGAGAACCGCTGGGCCAGGGGGTCCTCAAACTTTTTAAACGGGGGGCCAACTCCCTGGCCCTCAGACCGCTGGAGGACCAGACTATAGTTTAAAAAATAAAACTATGAACCAATTCCTACGCACACACTGCACATATCTTATTTTGAAGTAAAAAAAAACAAGGCGGCAAAAAACCCCCGGCGGGCCGGATACATGTCCTCGGCGGGCCGCATGTGGCCCGCGGGCCGGGGTTTGAGGCCCCCGGGTAGCCCCTTCCTTTCTCTTTTACCCACCAACGCCTACTTTGTGCTCCCCGTCACCTGCCTCACGGGCCCCCACCGTTTCCTACGTCAACTTTTAGGACGAAAGCAAGTTCACTCACACGGACGCCCCGAAACGCATGGCGCTGGCCGGCCTCACCTGGGAACAGCCCGCAGTGAGGCGAGCAGGTGCACGTCCCCGGAAGAACAGGTGGGCCAGGCGGGACCGGAAGTGAGGGGGCGGGGATTGCAACCATAGAGCGCCAAGGCACACAGAGAGGGCCTCCCCGGGGAGTTCTCGCGATGACTGGAGAACGGGAACTCGTTCTCGGAAGCCCTGGCTCCTCCCACGAACGGCTCAGGACCCGTCGCCTTCCTTCCAAACGGCAGCCGGGCGGTTCTCAACCTGGGGGCCGCGACCCTTTGGGTGGTCCAACGACCCTTTCGCAGGGGTGTCGCCTGAGACCATCCTGCATATCGGATATTTACATGACGATTCATAACAGCAGCGACGTGACAGTGATGAAGGAGCAGCGAAGATAATTTTACGGTTGCGGGTCTCAACACGAGGGGCTGCATTTAAAGGGCCGGAAGGTGGAGAACCGCTGCCCCAGTGAATCTTTAGAAACTAGGGGCCCGGTGCACAAAAATTTGTGCATCGGAGGGTGGGGGTCCCTCAGCCCGGCCTGTGCCCTCTTGCAGTCTAGGACACCTTGGGGGGGGGGATATCCACCTGCTGGCATGCCTGGCCAGCCTGGTGAGGGGCTGAGAGCCATTTTCAGGCTGCCCACAGCCCCTTCAGGGTTCGTGCACTGGGGTGTGGGAGGGCTGGTGAGTGCAGGCCTGGATGTTTCCCACCCGAGGCCCACGATTGCACACGCCTGGTGGGCCCACACCACTGAGGGGACACACCTGGCGCAGAGTTGGGTGGCGAGCCAGGGGCGGACGCTGGTGCAGAATCCCTCGGTGGGGCCCTGCTGCTGAGCAAACACACCCGGGGTGGAGCTGGGCAGCGAACTGGCTTCAGATTCTCCGCACTGTGCAGCAGACGCTCCCGCACGCCCTGTGGAGGCCCCTGGGGGGTGGAGCCAGGCAGCGGACCCAGGACAGCTGCTCCTGGACGCCCCGAGGAGGCCCCAGGCCAGACCCCCCCCTCCCACTGAGCTGACACACCTGGCACAGCTATGCCAGCCGGCTGCGGAGGCTCCCAGTGCAGAGCCCCCAGCCAGCCTCCATCTTGGCTGGGTTAATTTGCATACAGCCGCTCTGATTGGCTGGTGGGCGTGGCCATGAGCAGAGGCTCAGCCAGCCTAGGCAGGCAGTTGCAACAGAAGCCTCTGGTTTGCTCTAGCTCCATGGCTATTGGCCTCCATCTTGGCTGAGTTAATTTGCATACAGCCACTCTGATTGGCTAGTGGTAATGGTCAAATTTGCATGTTTCTCTTTTATTATATTAGATTATATTAGATGGGGGGGTGTTTTGACACTCGGAGGTGGGCACTGAAGAACAGGGCTTTCCTGCAGTCTGACGAGCTCCAAGGAACCACGCCCTAGAAATAAAGTCGACCACCGCGTTTCTTTTGTTGCTGCGCTTAAGCCTCGCCTGGCGCTCTAACCACTGCACCACACTGGCTAGGCTGCCGTCGCATAGTTCAACACTTTTTTTTTTTTTTTTTTTTGCGGGAAACGAGTAAAATCGGATCCACCGGGGAGACTGTCAGTGGACGTGGGGAAACATACCTTGGAACCTCTAGTGGGATCCGGCAAAAAATAAAAATGTTTTGCATCGTCGTCGTCGTGGGTGTGCCGCTCATAAACTACGCGGTGAAACGCGGTACCTGTGCACGTTTTGCAATGGACCCCTGCACCAAGGAAAGCGTTTCGAACGCTGCCACACAGTGAAGCACTATTAGGTTATAGGTCTGTTGAAAATTTCAAAAAAATATTGTAATTTTGTATAAATAAAATTATTTTGATTGTGAAAGAGTGTTTTTTTATATGTTTACCTAGAATGTAGTCATTTTGTGTACATAAAAAGTACAATAACACATATTTTGCAAAGTAAATAAATAGAGACCTCTTTCTAAACTAAAACCCTGAAAGTTTCATAGAAAAATATCAAATAGATCGAAAGGTATGAATATTTTACGGAACGTCTAATTTTGGCGAGAAAAATGTCAAAAAAGCCCCGCGTTACGACGCGATTTGGCGGGAAAACGCCCGATTACAAAGTGTTAATATCTTTGCTCCATATTGCTATGACCCTTACGTTGAAAAAAGATTTTATAATAATATTTAGTACCATAATGTAAATAAAATTGGGTTTCTTTTTTTTTTTAATCTAGGTTCTCTGGTAAAAAAAAAAAATCAAAATAAAAAAATCTATCTTTAAAGATGTTATGTACTTTCCCAGGATAGTTTTAAATGCAAAATACCCTTCCTCTTGCAATGAATGGATAAGCATCGGATAATGAAGGCATCTGCCTCCTTCTCTCG